>BGZK01001304.1:0-173140 GCA_005406025.1 Eumeta japonica
ACTTTGTGGCGTATCCGGACTCCGTGTGTCGCGACGCTGTGAAGAATAATAAAGTTTGACAAGACAAATGTCATGACACCGACGTTTACGCGAACTATATTTTGTGTTTTCGTATTTAATTACTTTATCTTTATCAAGACAAGATTATAATTATTTTAGTTAAACAATATGTTGTGTACGTGTTTATCAATTTATGTAGTATGTACAGTGCCACACCGAGGTTGACACAAACTGTTTGGTGTTTTCTTCCGCATTTTACCTAAAACTGGTGACCCCGACGTGATCGCTAAAATATACAAATAACAAAATATAAATATTTTATTAAAATGCCAAGAACACAAAACAATGAAGATGCCGGATCTGATTCCATTGCCTCGCCCGGCACGTCTAACGAAGTTTGTCGACTTACTACAAAAATTCCACCGTTTTGGCCTGAAGAACCTATAATATGGTTTGCTCAAGTCGAAGGTCAGTTTATGAACGCCGGAATAACGGCAGATTTGACAAAATATAATTATGTCATCGCACATTAGACCAAACGCATCTACGAGTCAAAGATATTATCGTAAACCCTCCAACGACTGGCAAATACGAAATATTAAAAACAGAGCTTGTCAAACGTCTATCAGATTCGAAGAGCGGAAACTAAAGCAACTTCTCATGCACGAGGAACTTGGCGACCGCAAACCTTCGCAATTTCTCCGCCACTTACAAGGCCTGGCCGGTCCCGACATCTCAATGACTTACTCATCACAATATGGACAAGCCGCTTACCACAAAATATACAAACAGTCATCGCCGGGCAGACAGCACCTACTTTGGTTGCTCGCCGATTTGGCCGACCGAGTACACGAGATAGCTCCTCCATCCCTACAAGTCGCGTGCACTTCCACCGTATCAGCCCATGCTTCCACACTAGAGAACTTAACTAGGTGAAATAGCTGAACTCAGACGTCAAATGGGGCAGCTGACTACTCATTCCTATCGCCAATTGCGTCCAAAGTCACGTGGCCACCCCAAGGACGCTCACGCAGCAAGTCTTGTACCAGATCCGACTCTACCGCAAATATCCACATGCTGGTATCACTCCCGATATGCGAACAAGGCCAATAAATGTGTCAAACCATGCGACTTCAGGCGGAAAACACACGGGCGGTCGCTAATGGCGACAGACGGCTGCCCAACGTACCTGGTCGCCTGTTTGTAACAGACCGCTGCACCAAAATGCAATTCCTCGTAGACACCGGAAGCGAGCTTTGCGTTTTCCACGCTCGGCCGTGCAACAGCGACGGGACTACCTATCAATTGAGTGCTGCAAACGGAACAACTATAAATACTTACGGCTACGTCAACCTGGAGTTAAACTTATCATTACGTCGAGCCTATCCGTGGCGATTTGTCGTGGCTGATGTCACCAAACCTATAATTGAGCAGACTTTCTCCAGTTTTACAATCTAATGGTGGATATCAGAAACCGCCGCTTAATCGACAACACCACAACTCTTTCTACATCGGGGTCAGATGCAACATCATCCAGCACGATATCTTCAGTGAAAATACTGCTCGGTGATACAAGATATGACAAACTTTTAGCGAAATTTCCCGATATAACTCGACCTTCAGGCACTTTACGTAGTCCCAAGCATAACACTGTTCATTTTATAAAACCACCCCGGCCCTCCTGTGTCCTGTCCACCACGTCGCTTGGCAGACAAATTACAGATAGCTAAATGCGAATTCGAAGCTATGCTTAAAAATGGTACTGCCGACCTTCCGAAAGCTGCTGGTCGTCACCCCTTCACCTCGCACCGAAGAAGGAATCAGGATGGAGACCCTGTGGCGACTATAGGATGTTAAATGCACGCACCATCCCTGATCGATATCCCATCCGACATATTCAGGATTTTTCTCATAATATCACGGGTTCCAAGGTGTTCTCGACAATTGATTTGGTCAAAGCCTATAACCAAATTCCCGTAAACGGAAGATATCCCAAAACCGCCATTACGACTCCGTTTGGTTTATATGAGTTCCCGTATATGACATTTGGTTTACGTAATGCAGGTCAAACGTTCCAAAGATTCGTTGACGAACTTACAAGAGGTCTTAATTTCTGTTTCGCTTATCTTGACGATTTTTTAGTTTACTCGAAAGATGAAGAACACGAAAAACACCTGAAACAAATATTCGACAGAATGAGAGAATATGGAATGCTCATTAACACCAGCAAATGCGTTTTCGGAGCAGATAATGTTACCTTTCTGGGTTATCATATCAGCCAAAGGAGCAAAGCCACTGGAACAAAAGTGGAATCCATCAAAAACTTCCCTATACCTAAAACAGTGAAGGAACTACGTAGATTCTTAGGAATGATAAACTTCTACCGTCGTTTTATACCTGATGCAGCACGAATTCAAGCCCACTCAATGCCCTTCTCACTGGTTCAATTAAGAATTCGCACCCAATAAACATCATAGGAGGGCTCTAAAGCATTCAACACCTGCAAGGATAGTTTATGTCATGCATCTCTCTTGCACACCAGACTGTGACGCGAAATTGAGCCTTGTCACAGATGCTTCAGACACGTCTTTGGGAGCAGTTCTTCAACAATATAAAGACAAAGCTTGGGAGCCCTAGCATTTTACTCCCATAAACTTAGTCCAGCAGCGAAATTATTCCCCTACGATCGCGAACTCTTAGCGATTTATGAAGCAATAAAACACTTTCGCCATATGCTAGAAGCGCGTGACTTTGTTATCTACACAGATCACAAGCCACTTTGTCACGCTTTCAAAACGCGCAAGGACAAATGCTCACCCAGACAATACCGTCATCTCGACTTCATATCCCAATTTTCTACGGATATCAGACATATATCTGGGCGAGACAATGTAGTAGCAGACACGCTGTCAAGAATTGAACAACTGGACAATGTCGTAGACTTTGTGAAATTAGCTAATGCACAAATCCGACCCCGAGCTGGAACAGATCCTGAAAGATGGCTCTGCGTTACAACTCCAGAAAATACACGTACCTGGAACAAAACAGACCTCTATTGCGACTTCAGTACACCAGCCCAAAGACCTTTTGTTCCTATTAGCTTACGACGCCAAATATTCAACTGTCTACATTCTCTAAGTCACCCAGGCTCGAACGCGACATCAAAATTAGTTGCTGAACGCTACGTATGGCCTGGAATCAGGAAAGATTGCAGAGATTGGACGCGAAAATGTTTACAATGCCAACGAACCAAAGTAACTCGCCATGTTATACCACCAACAGGCACATTCGAGCTACCTACGGCGCGCTTCCGTTTCGTTCACATAGACTTAATCGGACCAATGCCAATATCCAAGGATATCGTTACTGTCTTACAGCTGTTGACAGATACACGAGATGGCCAGAGGCGATACCGATCACAGATATCAACGCTGAGACTGTCGCCACTGCCTTACTAACCTGCTGGATATCAAGATTCGGTTGCCCAACAGATATAGTGACCGATCGCGGTAAACAGTTCGAATCCACGTTATTTCAACATCTGGCAAGAGTAGCTGGATTTCACCACAGACGAACAACAGCATACCATCCAGCTTGTAACGGTCTGGTAGAACGCTTCCACCGCCAACTGAAAACAGCTATTACGTGCCATGCAAACGAACATTGGACAGAATGCCTACCACTAGTCCTGTTGGGCGTAAGCGCATATAAAGACGACCTAAAAGCATCCTGCGCTGAACTGGTATACGGGGAAACCCTCAGGCTACCAGGAGAATTTATTAGTCCAAGCCCTACTAAAATGACGGACATCTCGGACTATATAGCCCGACTCCGTTCATTTGTACGAAAACTCCAACCATCCCCAGCATCATCATGGCGAACGCGCTACCTTTGTTTACAAAGATCTAGCTACGACAACTCACGTCTTTCTAAGAGGACACTATACGTAGCTGTTTTCAACCTGCATATACGGGACCACGAAGTATTAAAAGAGGAGACAAAATCTTTACCATTTTAGTCAATGGAAAACGAACGACAGTATCAATCGAAAGAATAAAACCGGCCTACACTGTCGACGACGAATTACTAAATACTGTCCACACCGCCACCAGAGCCTAAATCAGTCCCAGAACTAAACCCGGAACACAGAAATATAAAAGAACACGTTCAGGACGCACAGTTAGATTCCCTGATTACTATCGCCCGTAGAACGGTCTCAGGGAGTGATGTGGCGTATCCGGACTCCGCGACGCTGTGAAGAATAATAAAGTTTGACAAGACAGAAATGTCATGACACAGACGTTTACGCGAACTATATTTTTGTGTTTTCGTATTTAATTACTTTATCTTTATCAAGACAAGATTATAATTATTTTAGTTAAACAATATGTTGTGTACGTGTTTATCAATTTATGTAGTATGTACAGTGCCACACCGAGGTTGACACAAACTGTTTGGTGTTTTTCTTCCGCAAACTTCTTTCATTTGGCGTATAAATAACTTTGTATTTAGATGCCTTTTCGATAGTTGCGTGTACTGAATCTCCCTCATTTTAGGTGTGACCTGATTTCAAAGAAGTGTGCTTAATGTTTACTTTGAACGTTTTTGTAAAAAAATAAGTGCATAAAAAAACATAATACGGTTATGATTCTGACCGGTGCAATTATCCGACCAAAATCTAAAATCTTTGAAACCTTCTTGTTTTTTTAATCGTATTACGTGGTAAACAAAACTGGATACTTCGTTGGATCCTTACTTCCCTATTTGTTCGTTCCATAGACAATATGTGCCTGTTAATTTTCCCAAATCAAAAATTGGGAAATTATGTACTTTTAGTCTGTTTACATAACAAAACGCATTCACTTCTCCAGCTGGAACCAATAAAACCTTTTGTATGTCAAACGTGGCACAAAAGGTTGTTGCAGTATTCTGTGCATCATGTTTGTCTTGCATTTCTGAATTCAAGTTTATTTCGCGAGTGTTTCGAAGGTCGTCAGTCAAAGGTACATTTTTAAATGAATGACACTGTGTGTACAGATCCTTTTTGGGCTTATAAAGGCACAGATTTATATGTACATTGCCAATGTTTTTATATTGTCCTAAATTTTGACACTGATCATTATACTTATCGCAGTCGAACCATTGTTTGTACAATTTGTACATGCGAGGATAATTTAAAGAGCAGTCTAAATACAATTTATTACTGTTATGCTTTCCTCTAAGATCAAGTAAAGTTGTACTTTGGTTTGTTTAGACAAAGCGGTTCTCATCATCTTGGAACCGGAACTTAACGTTTTGTAAAACTTTACAAACTTTTTCCATACTATTTCATTGTCGTTTGATTGAATTGGTAAGAGACAAATATAAGAAAAATATCGCCGAGACTCTCCGTCTGTAATAGTTATTTCTTTTTTTGTTAATTTTTACTACATTTTTAGTTATGAAATGTTTATGGCTGTTGTTGTCCATTGTTGGCTGTGGTTACCAATAATCCAAAATTTAGAAAATATTGCTGTTCTCACATCTTCGTTGATTTTTTCAAAACATTTTAGACGGCACTTTACATTGTAAGAACGACCGATAACTTTATCTTTTACTATGTGACCTTTCCGAGTTGAATATTCCTTCTCTAAGTTTTTTACTATTATTCTTTTAGAATCTATTCATTCATTTTTATACGTACTGCGTAACCGTCGAGTATCCTTTCTTTTTGTATAATTTCTTTTCTTTGGGCATCGTGAATAATATACACCCGAAGAACAGTATGAATGATTTTTTAAACTTCCCATAAATTATTTAATTAAAAATAAAACAATTATTTTGTAAGACTGCTACAGAGAATGATATAAAACACGCTTATATTATTGATTATATTATATTTTATTATTGAGAAAAATATTTTATTTGATTTTAATTACTGTCAAAATTATAGAATGAAATAACTTAATATGTACAGAACCCCAACGGGCACGTACATCTCACTGTTGACTAACGTTACTTATTAGAACTTTAATATCTAAGTGAAATCAATTTAGGTCTAATTGATAAAGTTCAGCAAAAATACGTGTAAAACGGCCAATGTAGCAGATTAACCTTTTATGTGTGTTACTGTTTAAAAATGTTTAATAGTTTCTGTGTTTCAGTTGCAACTATAAAATAATTATTTAATTATATGGCTTTATTATAATGATTTTAAATAAAACTTACCTGGTTGATTAATAACATTTAAATCGTTTTCATGTTCAATTTCTTCGTTAAACATTACATTGTTTTCGTTACGAAAAATCAAATCCAACATTAATTGATTCCTCCCTGTACATTTTTAATATTAGGATTCATCATAACTAATCAAAACAAAAAGATCAATATCATATCTTCGATGTTAAAAAATATACACGAAAGTAACTTCCCCGGACATGCATTCGGCGTAAGTAAGTAAGTAAATCACGGGACTGCCCCGCAGACAAGTTGCTAACGTTAATTAGGTCTTTATTGGCTTATTTTTATTTCACATTGAGCTTTTTACGACAATACTTTTTTGTATTCAATGAATGTTTTGCATATTTTTTTTGTCTGATATACATTCAGAGGTAGGAATCTGTAGAATATAAAATCTGAAAATTAGCAAAATGTCAGAATGGCCGATATGCGTAGGACCCATCGATTACATACGCAGACAATAGAAGGCGGGTGTGTAATATTTATAACAACCTAGCTGTTGCCCACGACTTTGTTTGCATGGTGGTTATGGAAAAACAAGAAAGTAATGGTTATAATAATAATGTAGCCTTTTTATTAACCTAATATTCAAGTACATATAAAGATTAAAATTTATACCAGTCAAGTCATTCATTTTTGTTTATTTCTTGCCACTGTTTGTTTGCCACTGTTTGCAAAGGCTTCCTCTAACCTTTTCCACTCATATCTATTTTGATCCACTCTGTTCCACATCACTCGTGCATCACCTGTTTGATATCGTCGTCTCACTTTTTCTGTGATTTATCTTTTTTCATTTTATCTGCTCTTAAGATATCATCATGTCACAGTTTTACTTCGTTTGTCTCGTCCTCTCATCCATATGCCCTGCCCGACACCATAGGAGCTTTCTGATCTTGCTTATTATGACTTCGACCTTTGTCTTGCTTTTGACAACAGAGCTCTAAAAGAGAGAAACATTTTATAGTATTGGTTGACAACCATTTTTTCGGTCCAATTCTGATATTTACAGTGAGTTTTATCTGAGTTTTAACAGATATTCTTTATCCAGTTGTACTTTTACTTGTTTCCGTGTTTCTAAACTCCTCGTGATTTCTATAATTTCTGCAATTTTGTCCCTTAGGGTGATGGTTAATTGTTCTATTTCATGTTGTCCGAGCATAATATATCCAGTTTTTCTATAGGTTTTTTTGGATATATTGTTCTCCGTTCGTCTATGATCAGTCTATGATCAGTCTATGATGAGTGTCAAAGTTAAAATTATTCTTGATATCGAATTTCTCTAATTTCTACAATTTTGTCCCTCAGGGTGATGGTTAATTGTTCTATTTCATGTTGTTGACTTCTTAATATATCCAGTTTTCTAGATTTTTTGGATATATTGTTCTCCTTTGTCTATGATCAGTCTATGATGAGTGTCAAAGTTAAAATTATTCTTATTATCGAATTTCTCTGTTTCTACAATTTTGTCCCTCAGAATTTGATGGATTTGTTGTTCTATTTCATGTTGTTGAGCATAGTATGTCAGTTTTCATATAGATTTTTTGGATATATTGTTCTCCGTTCGTCTATGATCAGTCTATGATGAGTGTCAAAGTTAAAATTATTCTTGATATCGAATTTCTCTAATTTCTACAATTTTGTCCCTCAGGGTGATGGTTAATTGTTCTATTTCATGTTGTCCGAGCATAATATATCCAGTTTTTCTATAGGTTTTGGATATATTGTTCTCCGTTCGTCTATGATCAGTCTATGATGAGTGTCAAAGTTAAAATTATTCTTGATATCGAATTTCTCTAATTTCTACAATTTTGTCCCTTAGGGTGATGGTTAATTGTTCTATTTCATGTTGTCCGAGCTTAATATATCCAGTTTTTCTATAGGTTTTTTTGGATATATTGTTCTCCGTTCGTCTATGATCAGTCTATGATGAGTGTCAAAGTTAAATTATTCTTGATATCGAATTTCTCTAATTTGAAATTTTTGTCCCTGGGGTGATGGTTAATTGTTCTAGCTAAGTGTTGTCCGACTTAATATATCCAGTTTTCTATAGATTTTTTGGATATATTGTTTCTCCCGTTCTGTCCATGATCAGTCTATGATGAGTGTCCAAAGTTAAATTATTCTTGATATCGAATTTCTCTAATTTCTACAATTTTGTCCTCAGGGTGATGGTTTAATTGTTCTGACTGTGTTGTCCGAGCATGTATATCAAGTTTTTCTATAGGTTTTTGGATATATTTTCTCCGTTCAAATCTATGATCAGTCTACTGATCCGAGTGTCAAAAGTTAAATTATTCTTGATATCAAGTTTCTCCTAATTTCTAATTTTGTCCCTCAGGGTGATGGTTAATTATTCTATTTCATGTTGTCGAGCTTAATATATCCAGTTTTTTCTATATGGGTTTTTGGATATATTTGTTCTCCCGTTCGTCTATGATCATGTAGTCAGTCTATGATGAAGTGTCAAAGTTAAAATTATTCTTGATATCGAAGTTAGTTAAATAACTGATTCTATTGGTCATTATGAAATCAATTTAATTTTTTGGTTTCCCATCTGGTGAAATTCAGATCCTCACCTTCATCTTTGTTTTTCTTGTAAATACTGTTTAAAATGGTTAGGTTGTTAATGATGATAAAATAGACATTTTTTTCTCCATTTAACTTTTGGTTTCGTTGCTGTATGTGGATGGTACTAGTTCTGTGTTTTCTACTGAGCGCCTTTTTCCAATTTAGTCATTTCAGTCTCCCATTACAATTAGATTATTCTTGAGTAGTTTTACACAGACCAGATTAGAATGTCATTTATTTATCGGTCGTATTTTTCTGTAGGCGAGTGTATTCATTATATAATGGACCATGGTGAGGACCCTTTCCTAGTGGCCAATTCAACATTGCTATGCGCTCAGAGACCATGATGGCTTTTTATGTTGCCGGTTTGAACTTTGAATGACAATGTCAATCTCGCGATGGCCTAGTGTTGTTCCCATACGATATAGTAAGAAGTCTGGATGAGTAACAATACTTTCTTTTATTCGTTACTTCACTTACACTTACGATGTCCTATTTCATTTGTTTAAACACATATGTTGGTTCTGTAAAATTTTCTTCATTTCTAAGTGTAAATACATTGAGGGCTGAGATATAAATTTTAGATTTGCATTGTTTCTTTTGCTGTATAGTTAGAGAGAGATGTTTTTTTCATGACACTCGCACTATCTAAAAGTCTAACGGTAGGTAGGTACCATTTGTATAAATTTATTCAGAAGGCACTTCGACGTAAAAAGAGAGACAATTTTTAATTTAATTTCTGTTTAGCCCCTAGGTATTGCGTGATATATTGTGTATTAAGTTAAGCATTAGATTATTACTAATGAAATACAATAAACTTTGTTCAAATCGTTCATTAATTTTTAAATAATGTTTGAGTAAATAAATATTCAAACATACCAAAATTTTAAAAGCTGCTGTTTTGAGATGTGTTATATATATATATATATATATACTAGACATCACTTACTTAATTTTAAAAAAATATTAAAATACAAATTTGTCTTCCTTACGATTTTATTATATGCACAGATGTTACATTGTCTTGTCAGTTACGATCGTAGAAGACCAAAGAGATAACAGCTTTTGTAACATAGGAAACGAGTGCACATGCTTGTGGTTCAAAATTCGATCTGGGTCCCAATTCTAAACACGCTCCCGATCCTGGTTTTTCTCGCCGTAAAAACCCATTTCGTATTTTCCGTAGTACACTGATTCTTCAAAATACGTGATAAAATTTATTAAATTTTATTGAAATATTGGACAGTACAAATTGTGACTAAAATTGCATACAATACACTTGACAATTGTTTTCATTAATGTAAATGAAGTAGAAACAGTGAAATTATAAATATAATTTTAATATAGGAAAGGTTTGTCGATCGAGTTGCGATTTTGTAGCGAATAAGCTAAGCGAGTAATAATAAGTATGCCAAATATTCACATTTTCAATGGCTTGATAGTGTCCAGGTATTTTAATCACACCTGTCTTACAAGTCTGAGTGAGTAAAAAGATATGTTTTACGGAAATAAGCTACGACCAAGTGTGTGTCAAATACAAACATAGAAACTCGACAACCATAAAGTTTAGAATCTTTAATCTTTTGTTAAGACAATATTTAACCAATAAAAAAATTATTGTCATTTTAAAAATGAAACCGAACATTTATTGTTATTCACTACAAACATTTTTGTTCCTTTGAAGCTTATTATTCAATTTTGTCTTTCAAAATTCCTTGATTAAAATCATATTGTGAATCCACAGTGTTGCATGCAGCTATACTGACATATATAAAATCATCTAATTTTCAAAACCTGATCCTATTTGGTGTTTGATATTTATTTCGAAATGTCGTCATTGAGAACTTAGAAATCTCAAGATACGTCTTTATGTATAGACAAAAATGTAAAGAAAGCCATTTCATTTGAATGTCAAAAGAACTGTTCTTCACATGGATTTTGTTTGGGGTTCATTTTTTTGTATCTTTCAATATATTAACATCAAGAATTAATAAACTATTTTCCAAACAGCTTCATTTCTTTTTCAAGTCTAATGACATGAAAGTTTTCCCGTCAAATTTTAGATCAATAATTACAAGAGAACGAGGATTACGACCACCGTTGCCAGTATATTTTCAGAAATTCCTGATTTTTTTATTCAATATAAGTACATATCCCACTTATATTGAATAAAAATCAGATCACTCACCCTGACGTGGAAAACAACAAATATAAATCTAAAAAAATGAAAAGTTTATTTTTAATTATTTAGTGCTTTTTTTGATAACATGCTCCTTTTTTTATAATCTTGTTTGTCATATTTTGATTCACTGGTTTTTTTTTTTTTGAACAACAGTTCGTTTCTTTTCACAGAATTAAAAATCTCTTTTCAATATCGTTGAAAATTAAATTTTACCACCAACTTCGATCGGATAAGTTTTGTAAACAGCGAACATATGTGTTTAACATTCAATTTAAGAATTACCTTTTCCACATAACAATTTGATATTTGTATGAACAAAATAAAACTGAGAATATTTAAAATGCTCAAAATTTGTAATTTGGGAAATTGTTTCACCAACGTGGTCCACAACTACGCACATGGGAAATTCTGCAGTGTCCTTATTTTCGACTAACACGTCCAACGCCTGTTTCAAAACTTGAAACTCCTCATACAAAGTGTCCAAACAAATATTTACGTGATTCTTAATGATCAATGCCCAGAAAAGTTGTCGTAAAGTAATTTTTTTTGCAAAGTTCAAGAACCCAAACGCTGGTATACAGAGTCATACCAAATCGTTCCAATACTCGTAAAATTATCATAAACTTGCCGATCTTTTCTGCCGGTACTCGTTTCGACCTTTAGGTATTTTTACCTGGCATACTTAACGATCCGCGAAGTTATCAGAATGCTTGTCATCACCTTCTGCTACATTGGTAACCGTTTAGAATTGCATTTCTGTGACGCTGATAATGTCAGATTTTAACTTGCGCATGCTTTTTTCACAAACATTCATTCATAATACTGTGCACGAAAGACATGGCGACGAAAAAAATCAGGACACTTGGCGACGCTGATTGCTACAGACTTACAGATGAATGCCGAATCTGAACATATCCTAATTTCCCACGGAACCCTGGAAGATCGAGTGTGACAACTTATAAAACGGTTTTTTATGTTCTAGAGTCAGATGGCTATCACTATCGCAACAGTTTCTAGATAATAAAACATAGTTAAACTTGGTAAATTTTCATGGTGTGCGAGTTTTGAACGTAATATATTTTTTTTTTTTATTATAGAGACTTTTTTTCTTTTGTGCAACAAAGCCACAGTTGTACGATTTAATGTGAAATTTGTAAATCAGGTATAATATAACGAAAGTCATATGTCATAGTTCGTTTAATGACAAAGGTTTTATGTATTGATTAAACAACAAAATTCACTTTGTGCAATATGATTTAATTTTCGTGGATTGTAAATTGGATTTTGTGGCTACGTATAAAAATTGAAGCCACACCGACAGCTATATTCTGTTTGCGTTTACCATTCATAAAGTCTACATCTTTTTTTTCTTTGGGGCTCTTTAAAGTCGATAATAAAACGGATTTTTTATAAGATTACTCTTATGTCTGTCTGTCCGTTAGCTACAGCTCATTTTTTTCGAATCCACTGGACTGGATCTTTTATGAGAAATTGAATTTTTATGAGAAAAACAGGTAAAAAAGGGATCTTTTTTTATTGAAAATGCTATTAAAAGATGTTGAAAAAAATGATGAGAAATTTAACATGAGCCTTTTAATTTTAAAAATCACTGAATCTCATAATTCAAAAACAAATTGTGATTCGGAAGAAAACCCAAACAAAAATTTCAAGTTTATAGATTCCTACGCGAAATAAAAAGTATTCAGGAAAAAAAATTATAAAATGGATTCAATTTGTCTAATAGTAATTATGATAACCCATTTTTACAAATGAGTTGGGTTCTACTTTTATCCTACAATCGCTTTATTGATTATTTTTATTTCCATTATCACAAGCGCAATTTTTGTCAGATTTTGTTGAAATTTTCTTTTAAAATTAATAAATACTGTACAAAGTTAAGTCAAGGAAAGTGCTCAAAAACTATGTCCCGATATTTTCATAAAAAAATAAATTTAAAAACTTGATAAGGAGCATAGTTTGAAACACGATATTGTATAAATAAAATGTGTTTAAAACTTGTTGTTTTCAAAAAAAAAATTGTTTATACAATAAATTTATAAGCAAATAATCAACAAACAACAGCTCCTACGTTTTCCATTTTTCCTAAAACTGTTTCAATAAACAAAGTCACTTTTGGTATCTACCCAAATATCGACTTATTTATTATTGCGACTAATAGGATTACGGGATAAGTAAGCTTGATGAATCCGCGAGCGAGCTGTTTTAAAAGAAATTTTCGTAGATACTTTGTTTACATGTCTGTCTGAAATGTTTCTTGTTTACATTACAATGTATTAATGATAACTTAGAATTCAAAGACGTATTGTGTAAAATATTAGGGATCCTTCTACCCTATCCTTCTCATCTTAAAACTTCAATATCCCTTCGATCTCCTATCTTTCCTACTCCCTATCCCTCCTACTACCACCAAAACTCACAAAATTTTGTGATCGCGAAAATTAAATAATTATTCCCCCTGGAGGTTATTGCCAATGCCAGATTATCCCTACCCAAGCTAGTACCGGGCATTACCATTGTATCTGGTGGGGACAAATTTCCGTACCGGGGAATCAAGAGCTCTAAGTTCCGATTGTAGCGATGAGGTTCTCCATCCATCACGTCTGGTTCCCGAAGGAGTGAAACGCGGACTAAAGAAATTCGCTCCGGTACTCTGAATGTGTGAGGAGATTTGGATAAAAAAATTGATAACGTCTGCGAACTGACGAAAGACAGGCGACTGGATCCTTATTCGTGAATGTGACTAAAAGTAAAGCTAGTGTTGGGGACATCAAGCACGGATCCTTCGAGACTTATTGGTCTGGAGTTCACTTTTTTTTTTGCTTTACCAGAGCCAACAGGGATTTCGAGGTGTTGTCTTCACTCTATCAGATAATTATCTGAATGTGTAAACGATTACGAACGTGTAAATCAAAGGCTCCTCTGCCTTCAAGTTAAAAATATCGGTATCAGTCAGATTTTTATTTTAGGCATATACGGCCCAAATATGTCCAAACCGCTTTGGGCTGATGTGACGGACATATTAGTGAAATGTGACAAAAAGAAAAGATAGTAATGTTAGGTGATTTTAATTGCTGGGCAGGAGTACATCGGGATGGATATGAGAAAGTTTTAGGTATAATTGAAGATGAAAAGTGAATGAGAATGGTGATTGCCTTCTCTTACTGCGTCAAGAATTTAATTTGTGTGTGACAAACACTATATATGACCATAGAAAGAAACATTCATATACTTTTCGAAGAGGAGAAGACAAAAGCATGATAGACTTTATGATTGTGGATGATCGGTTGAAAAGCAAAGTTTTAGATACGAGAGTGTACCGTGGCGACAACGTTGGCACAGACCACTTCTTAATGGTCTGTCGAATTTAGGCTTTATGCAGTGTTGGCGACACCATGCGAAAATTGTTTCTAACGAGCTAGAACGAATAAAATTTGGTAAGCTTTAGGATCAGAATGTATTGAAAGATAGTGGCTGAAATAAAACAGTTTGAAGTCTAGAACTTGACGAATTGTGGAAGGTGACAAAATCTGTCTTAGCAGAAGAAGCTAAAAAGGTATGTGGAATGAATAAGAGAACAAATATTAATGAGAAAGATAATATAATGAATGGTGATTTTCGAATTAAGAAAAGTCTTCAGTAAACAGAAGGGAGTATGGGTAGATTTACTTTCTTCAAAGACCAATCACATAATGCAAAGAAAGGACATCTTGAAAGATAAGCTAAAATATACTAAAGGTATGAGCTATAAAATACGGGAAAAGAAGAACAAATGAAATAAAAGAACGCTGTGACATATGAGGTTCTCGGATAATATCCGAGCAAACCAAAAACTCTTTTGGAATGTAGTGAAAAAGATAGGGATTAATTCCGAGACATCATGTGTACTTACATGTAATTAGAGACAATGATACATATTTACTAAATAAAGAAAATTATTGTGAAAGAGCGCTGGAAGAATTATTACGAAAGCACTTGTGCATGTGAAGATACAGTTGCAGGTGACAATATTATTGATGATGATATTTATCATTATGAAAGTAAAATTACTATGGACGAAATTATGAAAGCGCTAAAACATATGAAAGTGATTAAAGAAGCTGCGGGATATGATAAGATTTTGTCAGAGATGCTGAGGGGCGGTGAGGGTATAGTGGCAAGCTAGCTCTTTAATAAATGCTGGAAAAGTCGTGGGGAACTTAATGATTTGAGTAAAGCAGTCATTTTACTCCTTTATAAAGAAAAAAGCTCACGCCAGTTTTGGACCAATTACCACTCTATAAGTCTCCTCAGCGTTGTCAGAAAACTGCATGCGAAAATCATTATTGAAAGACCCTCTTTATTAATTGACACTGAAAACAAAATATAGGATAAGCAAGCAGAACTTAGAAAAGGAATGGGATCAACGGAACAAGCTTTTCTTTGCAAAATATTGCGGAAAAGTTTTTGGCCAACGACCGAGAGGTTTTCTGTATTTTCGTAGATATGGAAAAAGATTATAATACAATGAAAAGAAATGATGTATGAAGAATCCTATCCATGCGTTGTGTGAGTAGCGGATTGATACAGGCACTGCAATCCCTATACAGGGGTTGCTTTAACATTCGCAAAGGTATCGAACGGGGATGGTAGCTTCACCGTGGTTATTAAACTTATTCATTGATGGCTGTCTATATGATTTGAAAGAGTATGAGTGTGGACTAAGGATGGATGAGCTGTCTGTCCTCCTCCTCCTATGCGCCTACGACCAAGTAGTCCTTGCGCCGCCAGTGTGCGAGCTGCAGGAAATGGTAATTAAATGAATGATTCTATTAAAACAAGAGGTATAAAAATAATTTTATCTGAAAGACTAGTGAGAGAGTCGAACAAACGAAAGAGTTACTTGGGTAAAGGGTAAGGGAATACTTAGATAGTCTGTTTATAAATAATGGTAAACGTGATATAGATATCGAAATGAGAATGAATGCGGAAAATATAGTAAATGGGCGACAAGCGCGTTTGATTATATTCGTAACGGGGTTTTGATCTCTGAACTTGTGTATAGTAGCAAAAGCTGGGTATGGCAGAAAAAAAATGAAAATGGGATCAATGCTGTGGAGATGCGATATCTACGTGGGATGTGTGAAGTATCTCGGAAAGATAGATGTAGAAACAGTCATGTTAGAGAGCGGTGTGGTTTGAAAAAACACGTAGTGACTAGAGTAGAAAGATATATGTAGCGATGGTTTGCCCAGCTGGAAAGGATGAATGAAAGTAGATTGACAAAATAAATCTAAAGATCAAATGTGTGTAACGAAAAGGTCGGCAAACGTCGCATCAATAATGGGCAAAATATTACGCACCCGAAACCAACGAGCTTGCAGGAAAAAATTGATAGATGTCAGTGAAACGAGAGATATGCGAAGATCGTACCATGTGGAAATCTATATTCTCTGTCGATCCTTCTGGTAAATAGGTGTGAATTTACATTAATATTATCTACATATATAAAAGAAGAAATTGAGAGACTGATTCACTGACTGATCAATCAACGCACAGCTGAAATCACTGGATCTAGAAGCATGTAATTTTTCACAAATGTTCCTTAGGTGACTTAAGTGTGCACAGAGAAAGGACTGCAAACAGTTTCACCCCTAAGGATGCAAAATGCGGAATGGGAATTTATGTGAAACTTTGTTATTTTTGGTAGTAGCATTTTCAAACTCATAGTAAATATTCTTTACTAAGAGTAATAAAAAACGTAATTACCAATTTTTTGAAACTACCTTTAAAAGGGATGCAAGTTTGTATGAAAAACTGGTTTTTTTTAACTATTCCAAATTCGCAGTATAATTATATTATCTATCAAAAATAATAATAATTAGCCACCTACATTTTTAATATGTCAAAACTACCCCTATAAGTTATTAAATGGGTTTTTATAAAATAAGCTTGCGAATTTAGGTAACTAACTCAGCAATATAGAGCTGTGGCTATGAATTCCAGAAACTTGAAATTCGGGGAAATAATTTCTATTATGCTGTGTTTAGAAATATGTTGTTCCCTAAGGGCTTAAAATAAGGGATGAAAGTTTGTTTGAAACTCCACCAAATTTTAATTAAGAAATGTAAAATATTATGTATATTCACATTGTTTGAAACAAAAATTTACTGTATCACTATTAAAAAAAAAACACTTTCTTGAAGAGGATAAAATAGGGGATGAAAGTTTCTAAAGTGTAATAAAGACAATGCACTTTTATTTCTGAACACTACTTACACGAGTTTATCAACCAATTATTATAATTATTACTTCAAAAATGAATAAATTAGACAAAAACTTTCATACCTCATTTTAACCCCTTAAGGAATGTATTTCAAAAATTCCCTTTTTTAATACAAATTTAAGTCATTTAAAAAAACTCTTTTGCATCATTATTCTAGGAATTTTATTTCCTCAATATTCTGTCAACGTCGTTGTATTATACTTTTACCTCATTTTTTAATACCGCAAGCAACTTTTGCACATGATTTAAATAAGCTAATCTATGTTTTAGTATCCAAATGTTATTAATCCTTATGTCTTTGCTTTCTATACCGTTCGTTGTCGATTAAATGGTTTGATTTGATTCGTTGTTAGATTGTTTGAAATATTGTTGCTAATAAATTTGTTGATTCGAATTATAAAAAGCTTGTCGGTAAAGGTTATTTCTTTTGGATTTGTTTAATTCGATATAAAAAAAAGCAGTTGATAAAGATCTTAATACCTTAAATTTAAAGAAAATAAATATCATTTAATCAATTGCATTCCGTGGCTGTTCATAAAATAATATAAACTTAAATTCTAAGGTTTTCTTATTAATACGTAGATATTAAAAATACACCTAGGAAGAAAAAAGTATTTCTATTATTTCTATTTGTTTAGTTTGGATAATCCCCAAGTATTGTAGCCCAAATTTTATTTTAATACCACTAGCGTTTGTTACGTCTTTGTCCAAATCAGAACCGTAGCTAAGAGCAGAATCAAAATTTCCGGAAAAACGAGCAACGAAATTGAAATTCGAAACCGGGATCGAAACCAAAAATGAGACCAAGGTCAGTGTGAATTCAAAATTAGAATCAAGAAAGTCGCCTCTGAATCTGGATCTGGAATCTGGAATTCTGAATCACAATCTGAATGAGATCAAAATCTAAGGCGAGGTCGGGATTGAAAATAGAATCGATATATCCTTAAACCAGGACCGAATTCGGAATCAAAAGCGAGCCCGCGGTCGAAATCGAGAACGAAAGAAATTGACATCGAGAACGCGACTAGAATCGGAATCGAGAACGGGATAGCGATCAGAATCTTGATTATGTGGTGGGATGATATACAAGGCGAAGAAATTTATTTCATATCTACGCAGGCGGAGCCGCGGGCAAAAGCTAGTTATTAATAATATACAATTATATTAATATATACAGTATGACAAACTTACGGTTGTAAGTGCTCACCGCGTTGCCTGTTAATTGAAAGATTGTATGCCTCAAATCTTGATAGCAGGTATATTGACCAATGAGTTTAAAAGTTTAATCAAATAAAACCACTTATTCCATGATTCGGTAAACACATTGATCCGTGTCTCTCGGAAATTGTACTAGTGTTGATAATAAGGATAGTCAGTAGCCGCTAACCCGCACCGGAACAGCATGGAGGCTTAAGATCCAGTCACCTCAATCTCAGGTAAAAAAAAAATTGTAGAAGGAATATCTCGATAAAGGTCTGATTACAATTTGCAACAACTAATATAAATATAATTTGCTAAAACTGGAGTAGCAGTAATAACAAAGGCAAATCTTTCTCGAATCAATTCTATCGGTAAATCAATTAAACGAAATAAATAACTATGTATCACCTTTTACTGGACACATAATTTATACATATTTCATTACTGTTGTGGTGGCACGTGGGCTTATTTAAATAAGTAAATTAATGTCGAAAAACTTTGTTGACTTATGCATATTCAACGCATTTCTTTAGACTTGTTTGACAACAAACAGCACGCCCACGGCTCTGTATTTAGATCTTCATCGTCTAATTGCATTAATTAGTAATGTTTCCTTTTGCAATGTATATTTTCTACCTAACCTTTAAATAAAATAAAAGTATTTACCTGTGATTTTTTTATAATTTTCAAGAATAAAGTACTGGTTGGCCGGTTAGGGGAAGGATGGAATTTGTTTAGGAATATCTTGTGACTGAGATTACTTACTTGCATCAACTTTATTAATTGCATGGTTTAGTTCTATTTGCACAAACGAAATGAAATACTTTTATATGATGCGTCTTCATGCCAACATAAAATATAACTGTACCATTTTAATAGACCAAACACACTCTATGCTACCGTCTGTTTTCTTTGATTGATAAATTAAATGTCTCTACATTGGCATGTGTCAATTGCTCTGAGCTTACGAGAGGTCGTCGAACTACAATCGGCCTAACGGCATTCTATCAAATTAATAATAAGGACATCCGGCCGACCGTCCCCGCCGGCGGGGCGGGCGGGGGTCAGAACACAATGTGCAAATATTATTCACCTTAAAGAAGACGAAAATGGCCTCATTACGAAAATGGCCTCAGTACGCGTTCGTGATTGGAAAAATAAAGGTCACTAAACTTTGTAATGTACAGTTACAACGCCTTTTAAATATAAAATTGTAATATTATACCCTCAGTAGTGTGTGCAATACAATATAACAGAAAAAAAAAATTAAAATGCCATATAAGTCTATTTCGGTCATACACAGCACATGAACCTTGTGATTTCAGAGCGACAGCGTAACTTAAAAAGGAGTCACATTAGATATATTTTACTGTATTGTGTTTTATTATTATTATCATATTAGTTTCGAGGAGCAAACGAGCATGCAAGCCTCCAATACGTAGATGGTCGTCGCCACTCGTGGCACACGCAGCTTCAGAGGAGTCACTAGTGCGTTGCCAGGCCCTTGAGTAGTATAAAGCATCCGTTAGGGGGAAGAATGGACCACCAGAACTCTCACTCACTGAAGGAAAGACATTTGTGGTATATGCGTGGCGTCTCACCAATCGAGACGGATCCATTTTAGCGCTGCGGCATGCGTGTCTATACCACATATTTATTAAATATTAAAATGTTTATTGTTTATGAAGTCACTTACATATATATAACAGATATATGAGCTCTAAGATAAAATTTTGAATTTAAATATTAAAAAGAAAAAATAAGTGATTCTTAATTCGTCAAGCACACGAATGCGAAAATATTAAAATCGTCCACTCTACTAACTAAATTAATTCACGGACTGCCCACGCCATGTCATCGTGACCCCGTGATAGCTTTGTTTTTCGTTTTTTTTTTTATATTATACTAAATAAATGAGCAAAAATATAATTAAGTTAGAACCACGTCAATATCGTAATGCTTTTTATCCTGAGTGGAACCAGCGTACGGGATCCTTCGACGAAAAGAAATGACGTCCCAAAGGCGCAAACCCTCAGGGGACACGGCGGGCTCGCACACTGTCTGTATAATAGGCTTAAGTTGAAGGACTCGCCGTACCGTGCCTGTGACCCCGCAAAAGTCCGGGACGCTGCATGTTCTCGAGGAATGTCATGCACTCTTACGTGAAGGGGCAGCACTTGAAACGGAGATTGGCGTCTAGGTGGGAGGCGACACTTCTACGCTACCATGTCGAGATCGACACCACCATGAACAATATATATATATATCTAGACTGTAATGCGTAAGATACAATCTAAGTTAAAATATAAATGCCTCCGTCTAAAATGAAAGCAAATATATTTTTTTTTATTATACATACACATATTTATTGAGGTTCAAGTCAAACCCACTAATAACATGAGAGGCTACATTTGACATCGAGATATTTTTTTTTGGCATCCCAGGACGTGAACACACCCACCACATTACTGTTTACTATTAGCTTATCAAACTACTTGCAATTGTCGTTGCTATACTATATTTAGTCATATTTACTATAAAATTATACTAAAACAAGACTTACGTGTGTGTTACTCGAAAACAATTGATCTAATAATACATGATTCTTTATACATATATTATAGAAATACATTATCTGACAACTTTTAATGCATATTAAGTTACGATGGGTAATGGAGGATTTTAACAAAGACAATGTTAAGTAGAAATTGCAGCAGAGTTTATAAGTTAGAGAACCAAATCGAATCGACTATGTTTATTTTCTCGCTTTGCTTAGAGGGTTGGGGGGAATGATTAGGACAGATAAGAACTGCAAAAAATCGGCTAAGAGAGGGAATGATATTAAGTAAAGAGTTTAGGTGGGAAAAGGAGAGTAATTAAATCGAGAATAAGACCAAAATCGATATTGAAAATAGTTCAGAATGGAGCTTAGCAGTGAAGTTTCAGAAAAAAAGTCAGAATCTCGGTCAGCATTTATTATCCAGACAGATAAAGCGGACGTGGACAGAGAATCCTAAATTTATCTTTAACATGAGAACGGAATCAAAATATATTTGTGTATTCACGTTTTACTGAACCGTACTACGAGAGGAAAGTAACGTGTCTGTCGTTGTATAGAATGTAAATGCAGGTAGGGGCTGTTGAGAGAGAGCATTCTTGAGAGAAAAAACCTTAGTCGGATTTCGACATGTCTGAAATTTGGTTTCGTGAGTGGTAAGAAAAATATGACAATTTTCAATATCAGCATTAGAAGAGATTGAAAATTATCATATCACTAAAATAAACCAATAAAACGCTCGTATTTAAAATAAATTGTAAAATAAGCGTGTTATTGATTTGTCTTTTTTTTATTCAGAAATACGGCAATTGATCAGTGATTTTTTTCCATATGAATAGTTTATGAGCCGGAATTTTCCTCAAATGTAAGGTAGTAAACGATTATGTTTCTTAAAAACCCCACTTTTCTACACTCAAATACTATACTTTACTACAAACATGGTTTACATACACGTTCTTTAATAAGCAACAGAGAGAACAGATTGGGTAATATTTTTTTTTATTTTAAACACTTATAACAGTGTTTTTTTAGTTTTTACAAGCTCTCATTTTTTTTTGATAAAACATTTTTTTATAATAGAGTAAATGCTCTTAACCTCGTGAGTGTCGTAAAGGGATAATGATAAACATAACACAAGATGATAATCTAAAAAACGTCAATATAGTATAATGAATTAAATAACCTTTTAGTGCCTTAGGTTCAAAGTTTCTTACAATGTGTCCTTCATCTATTATGTAATACAATTGTCTATCTTACGCAAAAATCTAGACACACAAACATTTTTTTATATCTCTGGATTAAAAATAAATTAATGTAGAACTGCTTGACGGTTCTTTTTTACTAACTGTGCCCACGAGTTTCGACGCGTGAAATTTATTTTTATAATTCGACTTTCGTTCGACTAAATTCGTAAATTTATTACGTGGCCCGATTTTAATAAAAATTGCCTATATTTTGCCCCAAGTTACGCTCAAATTACCTGTGACAACCCCCATGACTGGTTGATTGTGTACATGGTAAATGTAAGGTTAGTTGTACGTTCAAAAAGACAGACAAAGTTTTTAATTATAATCTTATTTTATACCGTTACACCCTCCACATCACCCGCAATTAGTTTTTTAGTAAACATTTTCAATGTATAAACACGGCAATTCTACATTTTTATTAAAATATATGCAGATTGTCCGGCTGCGATAATACATTATGCTTTCATCGGCTTTATATTTTACAGGTGTTAGTTTGTTGTGATAAGGCAGTCTACAATTGAAACACTTTATCCGACTTGGGCAATTTATATACCAATAGATTTGAATCGATTTCTAGTTGTCGTTATGTGTGTAAGCGAAAAAATGAAAATCACCCTCATCTGTCACATGAAACGTCATGTTTATTAGAAACTTAAATCGTCACTATAATGACGAAGTTTTATAAACATTTAGAAGGTACTCTGGTTTAGAGGAAATATTATCAGTCTTCTTCAAATTGTATGGTTGGCATAACACTATTGACGCAGCGTAGAAAATACGACCTACGCGAAAGCCTTTTATTAAAATGACACTTCCTTATCAGATTTCTAGGCATTCACACAATCGAAAAAAGTAAATCATCCTTATTTATTACCAAAAAGTTAAAAGTAAACACTAGCCTTACACATTGTAAAATACAAAGCCTCTTTGTGTATCTTTTCCGTTTTACGGAATGAAAAACACAAGTGAAAAATAAAATGGAAAATAAAAGCTTAACTGATAGTGCCCGACTGTATGTAACGACTGTTTACAAGAATTTAAAACAAAAACAATATTTTTACGCTCTCGCTTTTCTCTAACTTTTTAATTGACTATAGAATCTAAGAAATGATGAATTACTCTGCTCATAATAATGATTACAATTTAGTACAAATATTCTTGCTTAATACAAACTCAAGGGACTATTATTTTCATAGACACATTTTTGCATTCTATTTTTAGTTTTTTATTTCCCTTACAAGAGAAGGTTCATTGCATGATTTAATTCAACACACTTAATTAAAGTTTAGATATGAAAAACATTTTTTGAAAGATTTTGAAATAAATTTTCTTTAGGTGGGACTTGGAGAGTAACTGATATATTACGTTTAATAAGACTTACTACTCGCCGGTTGATTTTCATCACTTATAAGGTACGCATATATAATCATAAATATATAAATACAGCAATAACTACATTGAATATAAGTGGTAAAACCATGCTGTGACCATACTTATCTGGAGCACGAAAATGGGCCGGCGGATCGGTGAGATACCACAGTCTCACAAAATACTGTTTCGTCCGTTGTGTAAGAGTTCCGGCGGTCAATTCCTCTCTCTATCGCCCCACTTCCCCTCCGTCAAACATTCTGTTCTTAGACAAGAGGCCGTCAACGCACTTACGCCTCCGCTAGATTTGAGGGCATCCATGTGCGACGTTGACCACCTACTATCTGGTGGCTCGAAGCTCGTTTGACTTTCAAAAATATCAAAAGAAATGACATAGAATAATGTCTAGAACAAATAATCTCCTTGACGTGGAAGTAGCTATGTCTGTTTACTTACTATTTGCATTTAAAATTTGGATTAGGAAATTCCTCGCCAATGAGGATAATTCAAATTCAAAGTGACGAGTGTTCGGAAACATCAACTTCATATACAAACTCTTATGTGGTTAATAATCACGAATGATGAACATAAAATTGATTACTTCGATTTCTATTTATATATCGATCGTTTTATTTTTCATTATGATCCCGATCCGTTTAAAATCCATGTCTTTATGGATTTTTACTTTCGTCCTAGCGTTTGCTGCAACGGTAAAAAAAAAGTTTTACGTCAATCGCTTTTACAGATTACAGGTGGTCATCATTTTTAAAAATATGCACCTCTGCTTATTCTTTATTTGACTCGAAAGACAAAGAGGTTAGAAAATATGAGATCATGACAATCCATTACAATGACATTTGGATTATAATGAAGATTATACTAAAAAAATTAACTCGTAAATATATATAATTCGCAAAAACTAAACTCCAGATGTAGAACAGGTAATGGTAAGCCCTCAAAAAATTGTAACCGGATTATATCCCACATCGTTACTGAAAAGAATTCGGATCAAAGAAATTCTCTTATCGCAATAAACTAAATTATCACAATCTTTATATGAATTTAGCTAACTAAAGTAAAAAGTTCAAAGATGTCTGAAAACAAATTAAATTTTTTGCGCGTAAAAGTTTTACAGATTTAATTATCTTTTTCCGTAATGAAATATATTTTTCACAAGAATTTAAATACTTGAAAACTTTCCGAATATCCGCTGTATTTTATTTTTTTTTTTGGAGGGGTCGATGACCGCGCGCTCGTCACATTTGGGAAGGTCCGAGCGCGTTTTATTGCCAACTCTCGCAAGTGTTCTACGCGGGACTAAGTGCACATCACTAATGTAGTTCACCGAACTTGGAACTTTATCGATTTAAAGGATAAATGCGGTTATCACTTCATTGTTGTATTACTATGGCAAAATTTTAAAGAAACATTTTTTCGTATATGTTTTAAGGTTCCAAACAGAAAATAGTCGAATTTTTAGAAAAAACTTCATTGTAATGCCGTAAACACCATTGAAATCGATTCGCTTGATCGAAAAATGGAGATCCATTGGAGGGAAATTTTCATGACAACTGAAGGGATGAGTTAATTAAGACAAAGTTCACGACATTCAAAATAGTTTCAATCCCTTTTGGTAAACTAAAAGTTTGATCTCAAATAGATTTTGCAGACTTTTAGTGGATTTTTAAAGTTGACTTTTTAAAAAAAAATATTTGAAATCTTTAAAAATTATATCGTTCATTAAAAAAACATCATTTTTGGTATTAGTATCCATGAAAATCTATCGCATTTTTAATTTAATCAAGTTATATTTTAATAGTTTTCGAAAAGTAACTCTTAAATTATTTGATCAATTTAAAAGATCGCGACATTGTTTTTATTTATTATATTCTCTGAAAAATCAAACTCGATTGGTAAACTATATTTAGAATTATCGCTCTAGTTGCCGAGTCGGGTTTTTAATTACCCTAATTTTCCGGCATACATTTCCACGGTCTTTTAATTTCGATTTAAAAGGCAGATATTACACCCCCCGCGCAGGTTCAGCACCCATTGGGAGTTGCTGAGGGTCATCGTCACCATCACGATAACAACATCCGAAACAAACGGCTCAACCTACTCCTCGAGGCTCTGGAGCCTGGAGTTTAATTTGACTGAAGTTGAAACCCATTGGTCAATTCGTCGACGGTTAAAAATGGATCCGATACCTTACTCCGGTTCGAAGGCAACCGTTTTTCTCGGTTTCAGGGAAAGCTTCTAAAAAATGTTTGAAAATGTTTCTCTTTGAAACTCATCGATCTCCAACTTTTATCAGATTATATCATCCAGCGCTTGCGTCGAACACAATAAAATTGTTATATGATGCGCATTCAGACATTGCTTTCCCTTATAAAAGTTCTCCGGATGATGAAAACACTTCGCCGGCCATGAAAGGTATAGCGAAAAGGCATTTTTCGCACCGAATACGGGTACAGTAACTTGCTAATATTAGTCAAAGAGAAAAATAACCGAATAGGACAGACAAGCGTGAGATTCGTTACGTATCGTGGCCCTTTGTGCTCCTACATATAAATTATGAGGGCACGCACTAAAAGTACAGTCTAAGAGTTGGAAAGTCAACGAACTACGGGCGGAGCGCACGCGCCGGAAGGGACACGCCTTCGCGGAACGAGGACTTCCACTCCAGAAATAAACATACATGTGATATTTCCCGTTGTTAATTGCAATAGCGATATTTCTGGACGCAGGTACAGCCCAAGGGACGATAACTGGGGCAGGTGGGCGCCGCCGCGTCACTCCTCGGGTCGTTCACTCACCTTGGAAGCTGTACATAAGCAAATTGTTCTTAAACTGGTATGAATTATTTCAGGCGGGCAAGAATAGGCGTGCTTACGAGAATTATTTCTTTAAAAATACCTGTAGTTTTCTTCTCATTTTTGCATTTCTTTACACACAAAAATAATACGTTTTTTTGTTTATACTTCTAATATTTTTAGGCGGTACACTGTTAATTTTGTGCAAGAAAATGGAAGAGATAATAATGTTTTTGTCCTTTCCGAGTTCAAAACCATAATTGATCAAAACAATGCTGGAAGTTTTAGGGTTGGCTTTTTTTTGATAAAATAATGGGGTTTTATACGGTTATTTGAATTAAAATAATGTTTATGTACGCAAAATAGAAAATATTGAAAAATTGTAGATTTCATGACTATTTTCACTTATAAGATTATTTTTGTATTAAAAAGAACAAAAAAATTATATGATTGCTTATAATTGTTTATTTGATAATTAGACTATAAACAAAAAAAAATGGTTTTCGTAATGTTATAATACATAATTAAGTAAAATGTACAAAAAATATTATAAACATTTTAAAATATATTACAAAAATATCTAAGTTATATTTTCTAGCAAAAATATTTAATATTTTTTTCGAAAAGCACATAACTAATTTATTTTTTGTTAAATTTGTTTGCCCTAACAGTAAACTAATAAATTACATTTAAACTTTAATGCAGTTTACTAGTATTTCCATAAGCATAAACTCAGCAATGTGACGGAAAAGTCGACCAGAGTCGCCCTAGAAAATCCTATGCAGACCATAGTGATGGCGTATTAAAAAAGGGACAAATTTTAAGCACCCGACACCGATGAGCTTGCATGAAAAGATGGATGTCAATGAAGCAAGAGAGATATGCAAAGATCGTACCATGTGGAAAAATCTATAGCCTCTGCCTACCCTTCTGGGAAATAGGCGTGAATTTACATTATTATTATGTTATAAAAACAGCAATTGTAATATTAATAACAAAATTATTTTTTTTCTATTTTAATATCTTTTAGAGTAAAAAATTTATAACTGCCAGATCATAACAAGTAAATTTAATAACGTTATAATCTATGATTGTTATGAAGTTTCCACGAAACGAAATAATGTTACTGGCTTTTGTTTAACAATCATCCGAATTAATATATCTATAAACAAAAATTTCAATTTCTTTTTTATTAGCAGTATACTAATTTTACGAATTAGCAATGAAGTTTTTGTTTTCGGTGAGTTATTGCTAGTTCACATGTCATAATATAGTGATTTTTCAAGAGGTTGAAATTGAAATTTAATAAATTGAATGCTTGTTTCAAATGGATTTTCAAACGGTGTAATAATTTAATTTCTAACATTTAATTTGAATTAATTATCGCAGTAGATTATTAGAGTAGAGAACTATTTCATTGGAAACGCTTTCTTCTCCAGACACCATTTCAAAAAAAAAAATTAAAATATTAAAGTTTTCGTGTAATTTGAAAAACCTTAAACTCTGTTGCATATTTATATGCGTTTGCGTTTCGGTTGAGCCGCGTCCACCCGCGACCCGTGTATTAAATCAGTCAGCTTTTAGCCGGCGTTTCGTTCACCCGTGTTGTCGACAAACTCCTTATTTATGTCTAAGTCGATAAATATTTTTCCATTTGTCTGTGTACGACCTCGAAATTTTACATTTCTTAGACGTCGTTTCACAACCGATGTGCACTTATTCGTATTTTAGACTGAAGTCCGGCATTAATAAAAGTATCCGTGAGCTCTTATTTGAATTAAATAATGTTTATAGCCGTATTTAAATACAAATAATTTAACAATGTAAGAGATAAAAGAGATATCATACTGCCATTAATTTCAATTAATTTTATATATTTTTTGTTATATATTTTGATATATTTTTTGTTTTATATAGGATTCAAATTAAATTAAATCTTTCGAATATTAAACGTCAAAGTGTGGTATTATTGTAAGATATGTAAATTGGAAATGGTAATCATGAATGGTTGCTACAATATACTTATAAAAATTAATTATGATTTGGATATTTTGGTTTCACAACTATATTTTTGTCGACATTTCTTGTAACGAATGAACACACGAGCTGATTCAGGACAGTTCTTTGTGTCACTGCATTTAAAATGCCTTTTATTACATTAAAAAATTTTCAGCAAGAGTATTCTGTTTTTTCTTTAATTTTTTATTAGAAATATGGATCTTTTATGTCACAAAAATCATGTACATAAATTAATTTAGGAACACGTTACTGGACTGTAATCAAACCCGGGATGTTTAGCGTCAGAAACAAACGTCCGTTGTAACAAACCATCAATATCCCCAACATTACTACATTGTAATAACGTCATAAGTAATCGTAGAACTTTATTTGGAAATTGACAAAGAAGGAAAATCAAGTACTAAATTATACAAAAATTAAAGGTATATATTAAATTATAGTGAGATACGAAAACACATTATGGAACCATTTAAAACACTTATTTATTTACTAATGATCGTACTTCGTTTGTCAACGCACTCATCACCCACAGAAAATCAACTTCCAGTGCTCGAATCCCTTTATATTACAAAGATTGATCTAGAATATTTATTAAATGTGAAACTAACAACCACATCCACGCTTTTCGAGATAAGCGGAGTGTTGTTCTGTTATTAATTAACTGGCATTAAGGTCATTCCATTATTACATTACATTTTATTTATGAGCATAGCTCGTAACAACGTGATGTTTGAAGTCTATTTATTATTGATTTGTTATTTTAAGTGTCCGCTCCTTGCGCAACTGTGGCGCCACCAAATTTTTGAATTAAAGAGGGCTGTTATAGGTATTTTTACCACGAACGCGAATAATGCTTCGCGATAAAAGAAAAATATTATTGATTAAAAAAAATTGAGGATATTCAAAACAAGTAACAATTGATATATGTTTCTATGTTAAATTTGTATGATTTCAGTAAGAAATTTTAGATAAAAAGATAGTTTAAAACTTGTTAAGAATTAGGTAAAGTAATCTTAAAGCGTAACAAAAATTATACCTTAACAAATATTAAAAATGGAAGAATGTATAAATAGTTATTTCTTAAATAAATTGTTATATATTTGTTAAATTAGTACAGATTCTTTTCATATTTACTTTCAAATGAAACATAGAAATGATTATAAAAGGGAGTTTTCAATCAATCACTTATAAAATTGCATTTGAGCCACAATCATCAAAGGAATAATGCAAGTTATTTACTCAAGTCACGCTACATCGTTAAGTGTGATTGAAAAATTTATGATTTATGGTACATCAACTAGTATGAAAATTATTTAATAAATAAAATTGTTTTTTTTTTTGTTTTAGATAAATAAGGCTCGATATGTAATTAATGTGCAAAAAGATTATTTTTTTATTTTAGTGCATCTCGCTATAAACGTAGCACAGAGAGTTATTTTTCATTGAATTAAAAATTTAAATTAAAAAAAAGTTGATTAAATATTAAGAATTGTTCCGTGTTCTACATGACTTTTTCTTTGCTATTATGTTCATGTTCCATCATGAACCCATTAACAAAAGGTATAAAATGAAAGTAATAAAAACAGAAATCAACGCCAAAACAATATCCATTAACTAGGTGTAACGTAAAGCATACTTTTTCCGAATTTTAAAACATATTTTTTTAAATAATTCTAAGAAAATCTTTGTTCAAATGTAAAAATTAATGTTTTTAGTCCGTTTTAAACTAATGTCCTTTCCTCCTAAAACGCCTAAATTATCCGCTGGCGTCGATTTGATTCTCCCTACCTATGACGTCGCACAGAGCGAATAATATTGATGGGTTGAAATCTTGTAAATCTAAAAACCTTTTACAATAACAGTAAATTGTTGACTAGAAATTGAGTTATTTTTTTTACTTTCTAGTTGACATTGCTAAAAAGCGTGTTTTTTTAAACAATTATGTTATATTCCATTTTGCATTTGTTTTTTTTGGAAATACAGCACTGAATATTATTTGATTACGAGAATGGCAGTGTAATAATAAAAAAAATAACAATAAACATTTATTAAAAATGTTTGCTTATAACATAGGCTTATATATACCGAAAGGAATAAAATTATTAATATTTTTACGATATTAATACTGGATATCTAAAATCAACATAATCGTATTGTGGATTTTTAGGACACTTATCTCGAGATATTCGGATTTGTATTTTTTTGTTTAATACACGATATTTCGTATCTACCCATGTAAATTAGTCATTTTCTTATGCTCAAAACAACACCATTACAAAACTGCTACTTTTTAGTACATCTTTTAGTAAATTAATTGAAAAAAAATAAATGAAAACCCATAATTCACAATTCCTCTTAATAACGACTACAACGTGTTCAATCGTTTATCTCAACAACTGTTTGGTTTACAATAGATTTGAATACGATACTATTGAGAAATAGTTCGCGAAAATATGGTACCGACTGCAATACTATTATAAAATTCCAATGATATTGAATAAATCATATCATATCCAATACTCGAGGTCGCTTTCGTACAACATCGTCTGTCGGAATTCGATCGGTATTCAATAAGCGCTGTGGTGTTGCGTTTACGCGGCGGACGTCAACGCCTTCCCGGTATTAATTTCACGGTACGGAATCAACGAAACGATGTTTCTCTTTTCATTTCGCCTTTATTGTTTGTAACAAAATTTATCGGGCACAGCGTCACCGGGTGACGCGCGCGGTTCAACGGCCGCCCCGGAGCCCGGCCGACCATCGGGAACCGCTACACGGGCATCCGGCACTCGACCCGGGCGGCGTCTCGATGTGCAGGTCTGAAATGTTTTTGTGTTCAATACCGACAATTGTTGCTTACTTTCATCGAATTCAAAAACAAATGGAAAGGTTACAACCGAGTAAATATAGGATATCTCAGTAGATTACTTTTTTGTTTGATTTTCGTGAATATTCATACTTTATTTGATCACGATTTTCGTCAACTTCAGATATTTTTTTTATAACCAGTCTTATTTGATGTAATAACATGATTTCGGCTTCGTATTTTATCATAAATAAATTTCAAATATACAAAGAAAAACCCTTTTTTAAAATTTACTCCAAATTATTTTATCGTTGCCATTTTTGCATATTTGGTTGTCTATATGAGTAAATAATAGACGTTTTTCTTCGGTAATCTTCAAAATAAAAACGGAGATATACTCATTGCGTTAGCAAGACCATTGTCGCGTCCAGTTGATCCTGTCGTGGTCGACGTGAGTACGCAGAGAGAGTGTAATGAAATTCGTAGTGTAAGTACCTTTGGCACCGCGAGTCATAGATTCATTTGATAGTTTATGCAACTTAGCCCACTTCAGGGTACGCTTCCTTAGCCCCCAGTATTGGCCCGTATAGCCCAGCCTAATATCGATTATTATGGTATCATGGTCAATAATTTCCTAAATGTATGTGTAAAAGCAATCCTCGGATACGTAGCAGATAAATGATTCATACGTATTTCCGCAAACTGGAAAAATGACGTACGCATTTTTGTATGCAAAGATATGGACAGGAGATCGTTTATTACATTTTAAGATAAAATTATTAATTTACAAGAGATATTACCGTATCGCACCTAGTACTTTGTTTTTTATTATAGTTGGACTAGGTATTCATTAATTATATACTAATATTTTATTTATTTAAACAATTTACCGGTGTTACGTTTTGTAAATAGTCTTCATTCTGTATCAGAACCGCGGAAGGAAATACCATTTATTTGTTTTTTTACCACGCTTCCTGTTTTCTGTCCAAGCATAAAACTCGAGGAACCCGACTTCCCCTTAACGCCGAGCCGCGCAGAAGTTCAACGGGTGGTCTGGCCTTTCATCCCTCAAGCGTCGCCCGGCCATTAATTAAACGTCCGCGCTGTACTGCCTCTAAAGCTGGCAAATTACCATTTGCCCCCTTTCTTTTGATAATAAACGTCATTGCCCTGAACGCTCTCGATTGCTTCAATTGCTTTCGACTGTAACACAAAATCATACACGTATATAATAATTTTGTTTGCAGTTTGTTCGCTATAAAAGCGACACAGTGATGAACTATCTAATATGACGTGATCCAGCGTCCTGAGACCCGCACACACCGCGGTATTGCGTATTTAAAACGCGTTTGCTTATTATTAAAGGTCGCACCCGACAAAACAGTTTTTTTTTTTTTTTGTTCAAAATAAAAACTGGGATCAATTTCAAAAAATCGAACCGTTATTTTAAAGTGTTAGTACAGATAAATCTACACAAAAAATTTGGAGGTTTAAATTGATACCACTTGCGTGTTAAATGTAAATCTCTGTTCTAAAAGAGTTACCTTTGATATTTTCTGCTCTGTCATAAAAGTTAGTAAATCGTGTAACTGCAATTGACTAATGAAAATCAAGAACATAAATAAATAATCTGGTAACTAAAGATCACTTTCACATGTTTAGTATTTTCTGAGAAAAATAGAATCCCCACCACCAAAATTCGTATTAGTCACCTTAATGATTATCTTCACGGCCAATAACTTGAACGAAAAACGTATTCAAACCTTCCGTGTTATATGATTTATAATGTTTTAAAATATAAATTTAATTATTCTTATAGTGCGTTGTACGTGTACTGGCTATTAAATAATTACATGGTACTGAGAATAATGCTCATACATTTCAAAACAAGTTTTTATTAAAAGTTATTAATGTTGTTACAATAAATAACAAGATTTTTCGACAGTGATAGTCCGAAATACTGAAAACGGATGCAATGGACACTACTGAATTGCATGGAATGTGAATACGTTGAAAAATGTTTGTATTGAGAAATTTAGAGCTTTGTTTGATTTCCAATTTAATTCCTCGATCATTTGGTATTCATTCACCTTCCATCTCGTTAAATTACTGAACCATCCTAGGACTGTCATTTGCAAATGAATTTTTTTCTGAAATTAAAGCTTGTTTCTTGTAAGTTGTCTTTCATCACATCCGTTTTATTGACCAATATAATGTTACGCATTTCTACGTGAGTGACAATTAAAATTTGTTGAATTGGTCACTTAGAAACTGTAAAATAAAAAAACATATTTAAATTTTAAAAGTGGAATTCTTTGCCAATCTTATTATGTATATTTTATTCATCTATCATTTGTTTTTATAAAATGGCGGCAAAAACAAATTGTTTGTCTATGGTCAAGATGGATTTTACTTTACGTATTCACTGAAATTAATAATGGTGTAATACGTAGATCAATCTGAAAGTCCTTAGAAAATCAAAAACTAAGCAAACTAGAAAATTATTTGTACAATTATTATTTTTAAAAATAATGTCCATCGAGATCAATAAATACATGGCTGGCTGCATTCGATGGAACCACTAAGAGAAACACCTTGCGCACTCGAACTTAAGGATCGTTTCGCTGGCCTTTTCATATGCAGCCACTGCTTCCTCGGCGTCCGTAAGACGCTTTCCTGGAGGTTTCTTTTTTATTTGAAGAAACAAATTAAAATTGCATAGCGTGAAGTTGGAGCAGTAAGGCAGGTGAACCAGTATTTCTATACCTAACGGTCCTAAATTATCACTTCGGCGAGGTTGATTTTCTCGAACCTTTTACAAAACAAGAGGGAAACAATTGTTAGAGCCAATCTGCAGTGATTCGTTTTTGTTATCTTCTAAAACAATTGTTCCAATACGGTCTGTCATTCCAAAGAAAGAGATCACCATCTTTTGACGCTTAGACCTCGTTTTACTTTAGTAGGCAACTGCTTGAAAAGAAACAGCCACTGAGCAGACTATCTTATGATTTCGGGATGGTAACAATAAACCGAGCTTTCGGAACCCATAACCATGTCGTACACAGCATTTGAGTCACCACCGGCAAATTTTTGTATGATTTCGTGGTACCAATTAATACGACGCATTTATTGAGCTTTGATCAAATTTAAGATGTATCCACTGAGTACAAAGCTTCCTGACCGCTAAATGTTCATGAACGATTTTATACATTTGACTCATATCGATGCCTGAGCTTATCCAAATCTGCTGGCAGGTCACTCTTTTGTCAGGCTCTATCATGAGCCGCACAGCACTGATGTCGTCTTCGGTCGTCGCCGTAGAAGGATGTTCCTCACACAGACCGTCAGTCAGATTAGTGCGACCAGGTTTGACCTCATTAAACCAGTTATAAACAGTATCAAAGGATGGAGCTTTATCATGAAAGGCTAACCGGTCTTTTATAACTTTCTTGTTGGTTTAAATGCCAACGAAATTCATAGAAAATCATTGCACAAAAATACTCTCGTATTCATATTGACGTTAAACAAATAATTTTCATTTTGCTGCCAATTTATAAAAACAAATGACAGGTGAAGACAGTATACATAATAAGGTTGCCAAAGAGTTCCATTTTTAAATTTAAATATGTTTTTTTTACTTTACAATTTCTGAGTAGCTCATTCTTAAAACTTTAACTGTAACTTACGTACCATTTACAGTAATATAATAAATAAAAAAATATATTTTTGGTTGTAAGAGATACCCAATCTTTAAAAGTAGTGATCCTATTGCGATATTTTTTCTAAATTTTTCATGAATCCAATACTGCTATAAGCTGTGTATTGTATTAGCTTTGCGTCCCAATTCGTCCGCGTATTACTTAGTGATGAATTAAAAAATACAAATTGGTATTCTAATTTTTTAGACGAACATTATGGTTGACGTATATTCAAAGAGATTTAAATATAAATCCCCTCTTCATTGTCATGTATATAATGCCATTTTGACATTGACTCTATTTTAACATCGTCAAATTAGAAGCAATTTTAAAAAATCTGTTTCTAAAAAGTTGAATGACCTAGTTGAGTATCCTAAGTGAATTTTTATTATAACTTGGGACATTTATTACGACTTATGGAGTATCTTAATGTCATCTAGTATCAAGTTCTTCATATGTTTTCATTAGCTGTCCCGCCCGCTTCGCTGGTTAATTTTTATTTATAAATAAAATGACGAAGGATTTACGGAATTCGAAAAATGAGTAGCCTAGAACCATCTACAAATCATTCCACATCGAATGGTCCCAGTCCCATGTCCATACCTTTAGTAGTTTTTACGTGATTGGCGAACAAAGACAACCTATTTTCATTATATATGTATAGATAAATGATTAAGGCATACTTATTGATAAATACTACGACAAACAATTTCGTCATTCCTGTAATTTATGCACCAACATCAAAACTTATTTTACTTTTGTGATAAACATAACTTTCAATTTATGCTTTGTGCTTACAAAATAATGTAAAATAAAATAATAATGTAACTCTTATAAAATTTTAATCTGTAATAATTAGTTTATTAATTACTAATTGTATTAAGTTAAGTCGTAAGAAACATGAAGATAACATAACGAAATTATCGGTTACACGTTTAAATTTATTTTACATAATAAATTGATACAAACATAAAAGTCTTTTCATGATTTTTTTCGAAAATAATTATAGAGTGTCTATCATGTATTAACTAACAATGCGATTTTGGGAGGGATGTGGAGGCAGACCCCCCGAGACCCTCCCGGTCCTTGGAGCACTCTTAATATCTAAACGAACTGTAGGCTCTATATTTTAAACAGAAACGTTAGCCGATGTCTCCTTGTGTTACATCACTCAAAAAGTGTTGTCAATCGATCAATCGGACGTTAGTTGCAAAATGGTTAGTGTGCTATTTTAAAACTAATCGATTATCTGTTCAAACCCTGATGAGGGGCAGAGAAAGCTACGATTTTTTCAATTAAGTCAAGTGAAACCGCTTGTGCCGTGCCTCGAAGTACATGTTAAGGCGTCCGTCCCACAATGAACATTATCGCCGTATCGATGAAAACGTTGGACTAAGAAATTGTCGAATGGATTTCCATAAAAAAATGTGTGATTGTGCCCAAATTTCTGAAATAATGACGCGACATAAATATCCCAAATCAACTGTCACGTTCTTGAGAAATAACATTAAATCTGTGTGTGTAACCATACATCGAGGACTCTTTCAAATTTTTTAATATTTTTTGAACGATGGTACATTGCAATTTATACATAAATATACGACACGAGCTGTGGACCTGCATGTAAAGGAATATAGATTAAATCATCCAAGTCGATTGAGTCCTTCCTGAGAAGTATAAGCACGCGTCCTACTCATATTCCCTTTCTTTGTAACGCACTCTCCCTCTCTTTCCCTCCATGAACTAGATTATCCTATATCCTATATTTAGATATCCTATAGTTAGATATCCTATATCCTCCTGCGACGGCGGCAAAGCATAGGTTATTTACCTGGGGCCGCGTGTGTCCATGGATGCCGGTGAGCATCTACTTTCAGATGGCCTGTCCTTCTCGTTTACCCTTCGAATATATTATACTATAAAAAAGTCGACTAAAAACGATCTCGGTTGAACCACTGGTTCGATTATCGTCAAGTCATCTCGTTTAATATCATGTTAACCGATCTCGTTTGTCATAATTTGGACACTTATTTATAAGCTCAGTTTAACGACCACAGCTAATAAATCATGCTTTAGGAGATATTAACAAGTTTCAGTGTAAAGGACCGGCACAACCTTCAAGGTGAGGGATGCAAAGAGGATAACCTCGTTGTAAATGTACACACTAGTTGATTCTAAAATGCATAATACGCACGGCGTTAATATCAAATTTTATTACGACACCGCTTAAGGTTTTATTTTAATGATGACGTAATAAATAAGAAAACTGTAAAATATCGGATGACCGAAAAATCTAAGTCGTTTGCCGTAACTTAGCAACGAAAAGTTGTCCGTTACATCTGAATACTTTTATAAGTTTAAATAAAATATACATTATTATATTACAAAAATGTTCGTATTGTCATGTTTTGTCTAAATCTTCAGAAAACTAATTTATGGAAAAATGTTACAAGATCTAAGACCTCATTAGTATTTCCCGAGAAATAGATATAAAAGTAAAGAAGGGCCATTGATGCAAAATGGCCTTCTGTAAAACAATAAATTGTGACAAAATATTATAACCGCAACTGCTAAATAACGGATATGAACTTAGGATATAATTATCGATGATGAAATATGTATTTAAGAAATACACGAATCGCATACAAATAAATCCGAAAATGCAGAACTATCAAGTGCAAAATATATTTATTAAAATACCTAAAACACATAAAAGCCTTTATTACGTGAACAATTAAGGTCTAAACTGTTCTAAACTGCTCTAAACTGTTTCAAATCCCACATTTATTTGTTTAAACAGTTCATTTCCATCGTTTCCGCCACGTCAACTGCTGGATGTGCGCTTACCATTTAAATTTCCCCAATCTGTGTATGACCCTGGACCACCTGTGATCGGGTTGTCGGTTCACCCAGTGGGCGGCTGTCCCGGACCGCCCCGCGCTGCGACTTGTAGTAGCTGGTCCCCAATTTAAATTTAAAAAAAAATTGAGAGAAATAAATTAGGAGAAGGAAATTCGAAAAAAGTTTATTCGAACAATATTTCTATTGTATATATTGACATTATGTTCTTCAGAAAGATAAATTTTCGTGTAAGCAAACCAAGATAATAAAATAATAATATGAAAGTAGTGTTTAACTTTGAACACGCGCATATTCTAAGGAACCTAACCGTAATTAAATAACGCTCTCACATTGTTGACAGTACAAATTTTAATAATACGGTTAAATCAATTCCAGCTTAATGAATTTAATGCTACACTTAAATTATTTCATTAATGCACAAAGTGGCTGAATAAATAATTTTCATTTTTTGATATGATAAACCAGTTTACGACACAGATCAATAGATCTTGGAACGTCTTTTGAACTTCAATAAATAATTAATATACGGGAAATAAAACATCCTAAAACCTGTGCTAAAATATTTTATTGTTATTTTATTTATATATTATTTTATTCATGTGTGAAATTTTGTTTTCATCGAATTTAATTTATTTTTATTTCAAAACGGTATTTTTATTTCACACACTTTCAATAGAAATGATGCTACGCGACATAGAAAATAATAACAATTTTATCGTATTTTTCAATGTGTTTTGTAGTTTCCGATTCCCCGTCCACGTACGACGTACGACCACGTCGTAAGTGCTGACTTGCATTTTCCTCGACGGCCTTTGGCGCGCGCGCAGCGCCTGAGGCCGTCCACCCTGAAGGCCCACGGCCTGCGAGATCCGGCGAAGTTACGTCTTTGTAGCCGGCTAACTTCGCCGGATGTCTAATGAATCCAAAAGTTCGGCTAAGAATGCGAGACTCGTTAATTTATTATTTTTTCCAGCTGGAATTTTTAAACGAAGCAGATTCCTTTAATTCTCTATATTGTCGGTAAACTAGAAGAGATAACGATGTTATTGATAATTTAACAAAAAAAAAATTATCCGAAAAGTTTTAAGTGAAGATGTGATCATATCCAAATTATTTTTCTGTTTATCGTTTGTTTTTATCGAAACGAATACAGGCAAAGATTTATTAATAATTTGATTCTTGAATAATGATTTGGCCAGTTTTAACATCGTTTTATGATTTTGATATTATAGTATCATTTGGTTCATCCGATAATTACTAATTGCTAAATTCACTGCTGGGTGAGTAAAAAAAAATGGAAAAGATTTTCTTGATACATTACCTGATTACTAGCACTACCTACGTACGTAAGAAAAGATTTTAACTAGGTAATCATATCAAGTGACTCGTTAACCTTTCAGTCACATAATTTTTTTATGAGCAAATCACTACATCGACGAAGGTTCATGCTTAACTTTGCAATCGCGTCACTAAAGTAGTATTACTGATACTTATTATTGACAAGTATGTATTCACATTCTAATTATTTTCCTTATTTTAAACTATTCGGGTTCCATGCTCAATGATTAAAAGTTTGGATTGCAAACAACCGTCTCGTAGCTATTTATCAGAGAAACAAAAAAGATTTCTTTGAAACCTTGTTTATATGTTATTTTTTATGAGATCAAATAACTAAACAAAGTTATACAAAAGCTAAATCCAACAACGAGTGTACAACGATAGACGAAGATGTGATTGTATCAGATAAAATACATGTTGCGCTTATCTAGGGGCAATGTAACAAACTACGTCATAAACGACGTTTAAAGAAATTACATGCAAATTGAAGCGAGACAAATGCGAAGCACGACGCCAATACAAAACGACAAATCGAATTCGACAATAAATCACTGTTTACACGGTGAATGTAATCTCACGCACTTTTATTTTTCCTGGGTCAATGTCACCCTCCCGGGCCAATAACGGGGTCGTCGCTTCTCTTACGTGACGAGTGACGATCCAATATGTCTCCTGTCACACGCTATGTACTGAGAGCCCTTCGCAGTATCGCGTCCCTTACTACTATTATACGTAAGGGGGAGCAACGGCCATTCGGAAATGAGAGCCGTAAATGTCAACGCTTTAAAGTAATGTATTCGAATCGAATATTCCTGTTAAGAATCGAGTCATACAGAGGTTTTAAAATTCATGGGAAATCTTTCACTTTATTGATATGAGATTTTAAGGGGCAAACGAGCACGCGCGCCACCAGAGAACAGATAATCATTACCCCTCACGGTGACACTCACAATCTCAACGGAGTCACGTTGTCAGACTTTTTGGGAAGACTATGTTCTTCTTTTGAACACCGTCTTGTGGCTATTAATTGGCCATAACGATTATGATGGGACAACCAGATTTTTATCGCACGTGATGCGTACGGTGGTAGAACGTTAGCCATCAAGATGGTGATGGTAATGCTATATTTGAAACATAATTTATGCACTACGTTTGACGTATAAAACTATAGAATCCTTATAAAAATTCTTACAAAGGATGCGGTAGAACATGATGGATATTTTAAAATTGTTAATTATAAATTTAATATCTATGAAAGTAAACATCGAATATGCGAAAATTAGACGCATTATTGAAAAATCGTAATGTCACTACGTCGCTTGCCCTTTCATAACTGCAAGTTAAGTTATAATCAAGTTTGTTTAAAACTTTTTACCGTATATAAGATTTGTGGAAGCAGGGATAGTAAAAAATGTGAGACTTTGAAACTATCACTTAAATTTTGATCCAGGAAAAGTGTATAAAAATCATAAGGCATAAAATTTTCAAATATATATTGAAAATAACAAAAAGGTATTTTCTGCCCCTTCAATTCGCACGCTCTACGTGCGAATTCAAGGGGCCAGTGTATTGCGAGTGGTAGAACCACGCTGTTGCCAATTTGGCTGCAGCACGAAAATGAGGCTCGACTAGTGAGATACTCTCACAGAATAAAGAAGTGAAGTAGCAACTTCCGCTATGGCTTTTCGTTCATGTGAATGAGAGTTTGGCTGGCCTACTCCTCCCTCTATCACCCCACTCTCCCTTTGTCAATTCTCCCTGCACCAGATATTTTATGCTTACCTAAGAGACCGGCAACGCATTAACTTCTGTAAGGTTGCGAGTGTCTATGGGCTGCGATGACCGCCTATTCTCTCGAAGCTTGCAAGTTCGTTTGCTTTTCGAAAATCCTTTAAAAAATATCAATTCGCATATATCACCGTAATCCTCATGCTTCAATTAGGTACGGTAGAATTATCTAATCCGTACGCTTATGGTCTTATATTTTTAGGAACACGGTATTCTGTTATAGCCCCCCCCCAGAAGCCCAATCCCTGTTGAGGTCATAAATCTAATATCTATGAAAAAATTGATGGACTTTATTCTTATGTAATTTACTATTGTAATGCAAAAAATAATAAAAATTAAAATTACTTACTACTGCAAAATTCTCATTGGAATCGCAATTGAAATCAGGTTGAAAATCGGGATCGTATTTTACAAAAGGAAGGTGGGCTGGCGGTGCTTAATAGAGAGTGTGATCAACGCTTTACCTTTGAATCGGAATGTACCAAATTTAAACTCTGATTGACGGATTGATTTTAATTGAATTAATAGAATTGACCAATGAGTTTTTAACATGAGCAATAAATTAATATCGCTTCCCGAAGTTATCGTTGTATTGATGACAAGGATCGTTAATATTACATGATATAACTCGAACAAAACAACAAACGCATTGCAGAAGTAACTTTACGGTACTAATTTTTGATGATATTCATAAAATAGCATAGATACACCTCTTATAAACAATCCGGTATTTGACATGGTTAACAATTAAATAAGAAAATAATTGAATTATGTAGATTTCAAGATGCTGATTCAGAATATCTATGTGAATTTACAAATTAAACACTATAAATATTTTTATTTTTTATAAAAATAAATAAGAAATTTTACATCAGTGGAATAACAAAACTTAAACGGCTCACTAGCCAATCAGAACGCGTGACGTCACGATTCAATAAAGAAACAAATTGCACTGTTACTTTTGTACGGTGGTGTTATTTTAATAATAATTTTGTGTTGATTTTATTAATTATTCAGTCAAATGAAAGTGGAGAAAGACTTTATAAAAGCTGATAGTGCTAATCTGCCAAAGTTGATTCGTTTATGATTGCAAATTTCTTTGCATCAAACCGGACTTCTGTTCTGCAGAATTTAGAAACGTGAAAACTTCAGTGTAAGTACAAAAACGGAATCTATCCAATATATATATTCATAATGTTCTAATTCAATCGATGTCCTTAGCCTTAACATTTTGATATTTTTGTCCTTATTTACTTTGTAGGTTATGTATGTCAAAATGTATTTCGGGTTTTAATGCGGTAGGTAATAATTTATAATTAACTGACGTAGTTTTAGAATGCCAAAATGTCTATCAAAATATAACTACTAATACCATAGTCTAATACATTGATGCGTAACATGGTCTGCTGACCATTTACAATTTTCATAATTATTTCATTGAAATATTTCTATTTACAGATCATCAAGACAGTCATATGGTGATGATGCTATTGGTTATGTTCCATTAAAACGTGACCACACTCTATGCACAGTGAAATGCAGAATGTGCCCTGAGCATAAAGTTCGTCAGACATCATATTCTGTCAGCATGGTTATAGATGAAAGAGAAGGTGTAGTTAACCTCACAAGTAATTTTATTTTAAAGTTATTTGGTATTTATCACTATAATACTAGTATTTAACGACTAAATAAATGAATAATACTCACATCAAAATGGTCCTCGCAAAAATAAATTGAAGATTTAGGTGATACAGTGGACGGATCGCGTCGTGCTAATTGCAGCCACTTTTTACGAAGTGGCCCCGATTGTGGCACATGAATAAATAATTTATTGCGATTTTTTATTGTTGTACTTGTACAGCAAGGAACTGTGCAAACTTTGTATGATGACGAAGTCATTTCTTCGAGATTACAAGAAAAACAGTTTTCACACTCACGGATCATTCACTTCACTCACTGTTTATTGAATCGTGACGTCACGGCCTAATTTGTCACGTTTCTTGACGTGAACACTGTTTTGGCGGGAATTTTGAATCGTATTATTTTAAATGACTGTTTTTGTTATAAATTAACTTTAAAAACGAAATAGACAATTATCAAACGTATCTTTGGTGTCCTAAGAATATAATAAAATACTTTTTAAAAAATTGTCAAATACCCAATTGTAGACGTTAATTATAAAATAGGCTATGCAACTTCATCATCGCGGAAGACCTTGGATTTCGAAACGATTAATATTTCATTACTATATATTATATTGTTACACTACAATTTTCAACTTAAAATTACTTTTAAAAAAATTTCTGGAGCATGTTCTTATCATTTATCTTCCGGTAACCATGTGAAATCATGTAAGAGATTGTAACTTAAACAGTTATATTACAAAGAACACGTCAAATTGACCACAACAAATATTAAAAAATAAATAGAACAGTACATAATGACGACATGAAGAAATCTCGCGGTCGGATCAATTCTGTCTTTTCCCCGAATTGTGCTTTTGGAGACAATGACGGCGTCTGTGCCGTTATTGTCGTTTAATTTGCACGTAAAATTACATTTAGTTTTCATTCACGTATTATTTGGTTTTCTAAAAGGGTTTCAAGTTCTATCTACTCAAAGCCAAAGTTCTGTGTGTCCAAAAGCCTAAGGATCGTGGCTCTGGACACTGAGGGCCCCGTCTTTGTCTGCCCAATGACCCAGCCTCTGCTTGTGCAAGGGCTCCTTCATAGCCTAAAACGGCTCTAGTACGGGAAGAGGAAGCACTGTGGAAAGCGCAGCGTGCTTAAACAATTGTGTAAGTTACTTGGGATTCTGTAAAATCGAACGGAACACTACATCAATGATTGAAAACAACTGTCCAAATAAAAATTAATCACAGACTTCTTATGCGTTTTCAAACGATTAATTTTTAGATATTGCATGTTCTTTTAGTGAATTTTTTTAAAGTTTTCATTCAAAACTTTTCAAATTAACGGGAGATTCAATCTCGGATTATTACTTTATTGATTTTTGGAAATAATACAAAATACTTCTTTTTTTTTTTAATATTGTAAACGCTCCATCATAATCAAGACATTAGGGTATTTGGAGGTGTAGCAGTGTAGTTTGAAAAAGTTCACCTATAACCTGGCGATATAAAGTATTATAAACTTATATTTACAACTCGTAAACATGCACGTAGGATGCGCAATTTCGTATGAACAATTGAAAATTACATTATTACGAGTCAGCGGTGTGTGACTAGAGTAAAAAAAAAGACACGTTGCGGTGGTTTGACGACCTGAAAAGGATGAATTTAAATAGACTGACGAAATCATTTTATAGAGCGAATGTATGTGATGGAAAGGTCGGCAAGGGTCGCCCTAGAAAATGCTGTGCAGACCAAATTGGCGGCATATTAAAAACAGGCCTAATATGAAGCATCTAAAACTGACAAGCTTGTACGAAAAATTTGATGGATGTTAGTGAAGCAAGAAAGATATATAAAGATACCATGTCGAAATGTATAGTCTCTGCTTTCCCCTTCTGAGAAATAAGCGTGAGTTTGTTTATTTATTATTTATTATTACATGTTATTAACAGTTTTTAAGACAAAAATTATTAAAAAGGTTTGTCTTTTTTTTTAAATAAATAGTAGTTCATAAACATTTACTATCATTTGTGTTTTTCATACAGAGATTCTGTACGAAATGAAAGTTTTCCTTACAGATATTCTGTACGAGATTATGCATTAAGATTTTAATGCACAATAATAAGTGGCTGAGTAGAATCACTCAGCCACATATTGTTGTGCATAAAATTTTACGGTCAATTTTTCACACAACGCAAAATAAGTTGAAATTATTTGATACTTTGATTCATCTAATGATATATGGAAATTCATTACACCAGTTATATTTTGCCACGAGATTGCAATAAACAAGCTGAATGCGCAAGGCAATTTTTCGAATGTATCTCTGGGTACGGAGAAGGACATTATAACACCAAAACAAATCAATAAACGTAAAATATAATTAAATGTTGCATCCTTACTCGTAAGAATAATCTCTATTCTATTCGACAGCTCCTGCGCAATTAGAACGTGCCAACATGGAGTCAACATAAGTTCACATCAACATATGATCTTGTTATGAACAGACGTTGGTCCCACTGTAGAAAGACTAGAGGGAGGAATGTACGAGCTATTAATTGTATAGACTAATGTGGCTGAAGGGACTATAATCGTATAGACGATAAGCTTAGTTTTATTTAATGAAAGAAAACTATTTTCTTCACTTACCCGATCTTACGTATGGGTTGGTCGAAAGATCTGAAAGTGTTACCATACAAAGTAGGGTTCCGTGAAATTCAATTCGAAACAAAATTTTAAAGCCATTTATATTTTAAGGGCCATTTATCGTACAATTACAATCGCTTTGATAAAATTGGTCCATAAAATGAGAGTTTCTACACACATCAGTTAGAAGGGAGTTATGATTGAAATAAGCGAGTATTTATTTGGTATACATTTCTTTAATATTGCCACAGCTTTACTTGCTGACGGTACCCCGGGGTTCGAACATGTAGCACTGGTGGAAAGCGCTGCCCAACACGCCGGTGAACTTGGCTTCGTAGTTGTATATAACGTATTGGTTTTCTTCTGAAGCGCTCGCGAAGCTGTGCTCGCTCTTCCTGCATTCGCTCACGAAGAAGTCCATGAAGTATCTGTTACTTCTCACGGCGTTCATGGAGTGCGCGTGCGCTTTGGACGCTTTCCACTCGAAAGAATTCTTCTCAGGGTGGAACTGAACACCGTAGAAGGGGTATCTAGCAAAAATGGATTCTAATATCATAATGTGTACAAGAATATTTTGCAATATTGCCAACAATTATATAATATATATAATTATTGTTGTTGATTTATGTATATGGCATTAAAAATCAGAAGAATAGGATTCGATTTCATAATTACATTGTTCCTTATTGTGTTTTTATTTCTTTATAATTAAAAATAAAGAAACTATAAGTCTTCTAGACAAATTTACCTTTATCATACCATAAGATAACATACCATATTTATCATACCATACCAAGATCACGCCACAATATCACGAATTAATCATCAATATACCATCGCTAATTGCACGTTGAAAAGTTTGAAATTGAAATAAAACATGATATTTTATCTGTATCTAGATAATAATTATTTGACGGTGAATTTTCATTAAGCCTTAATTAGAAAATGATTAAATCAATCATTCATAATTGTAGAATGAATTAAAATATTTGTAAATAACCAAAGATATATGTTAAGAATTGATCTCTAGCAATGACTATTCCGCTTGTATTACAATTTCTATACTAATCCTATTAGAAATACAGTTCATGTACTCTTTTTTTAACCTTTTCTATTCTATTATTTCTAATTTTCCAGATATCTAATACCAACTGCAAATAAAAGTCAGCCATTACTGTGTTAATATACGATTTTCATTTTGTCATAAAAACGAAAAATTGTTTTGCTTATCTTAGTAACAAATATTACATTTTAATATTTATTGATTTGTAGTTTAATTAAAATAGCAATAAAGATTTTTGTCACTTTTCCAAAAAGTAAAAATGCAAATAAATAATTATCCTTGGACTGAATGATTTTCCACCTTTATTTGTCACCCTACTCAACAATCTTATTTGACAGGACTTTCATCCATAACTATTTTTTAAATTATATTTGTCATTTTAAGTCTATTTTAATTATAAGGTTTTCTATAAAAAAAAAATCAACAAAGCACTTATCACACAAATTGCCCCAACAATACACTTTTATAATCTCTTTCGATAGTTTGTGGAATACTTTACACTAATGCCAACCTATTATCTATATTCATAATAAAGCACTAAAGTTTGTAAGCTGTCGATTTGTAACAATAGCTAAATTTTCGATGCGAATTTTACCAGTGTATTTCACGAAATTCCAAGAAACAAATAAACTATAATAGTTTCAAGAATTAAATCTGGTAAATCTGTTGCATTTAGGAAGTTGCGTCAGAGATGCTGAGGGGCGGCGAGGGGATAGTAACGAGCCTGCTCTATCGACTGGAAAAGCCGTAGCGTATCTAATTACTGATGCAAAACCGTCATTGTATACCATATAAGAAAAAACTCACGACAAGTTAGTCTTATAAATCTCATCAAGGTTATTGGCAAATTGTCCTCGAAAATTCAAAGGGCTGTGAGTGAGACTGAAAGTAAGATCTGCGATGTACGAGCGGGTTTTCGAAAATGGATGGGAGGTAAAAGCCAAGCTTTTTTACCATGCGAAACATTACGGAAAGTATTTGGCCAAGGACCAAAAGGTCTTCTGTGCCTTTGTAGATCTGGAAAAAGCTTGTGATATAGTGAAAAGGAATGATCTATGGAGAACTCTATCCATGCAATGCCAGTATCAATACTCTACTCACGCGTGTTGATACTGGCATTGCGATCTCTATGTAGAGGTTCCAGTGCCTGCGTCAGAATAAACGGAGCATATGCTGACTGTTTGCTTGATAACTGAAGAGGTGTCAGACAGGGATGTCTAGTTTTACCGTGGCTATTTAACGAATCAATAGACAGCTGTCTGTATGATTGGAAATAGTATGAGTGTAGACGAAGAATTAGTGGGAGCTGTTTGTGAAATGCCTCCTATACGCTGACGACAAAGTGATCCTTGGGCCGTCGAAGCGCGAGTTGTAGGTGATGGTAAGTAGTATAAATGGTTCTGTTAATAAAAGAGGTATGATAGGAAATGTCAATAAGGTTAAGGTCAGGATGTTGAAAAGAAGCGAAACCACGACTAAATATGATATTATACATATATCATATGTGCAAGAGCTGTTATACTTCAATGATTTGTTTGATTATGAACATGACAGAAAAAGTGGAAGGAGAGTTAATGTGGAGTATTAAATAAATGAGTTTATTATTTATTTGCCATTAAAAATAGTAAAAGTGTCTCACGACAAGCTCATTTCGCTATCAGTAATGGGATCCTGAACTTTACGAACAGTAGTCAAAGTTGGGTATGGCAGAACAAAAATCAAAGTAGACTCAATGTAGTGGAGATGCAATCTCTGCGTAGTATTTGTAGATTACCTTTGTAAAATAGATGTAGGAACAAAGATGTCTTATCTACCTGCCCTAGGTGTGGTTTGAAAGAAGTTATAGTGACTAGTGTAGAAAAATGCGCTAAAAATATTGCGCTAGTTTGGCCATCCAGAAAGGATGAATGAAAGTAAACTGACAAAATAGATTTATAGATCGGAAGTACTTCATGAAAGGGTCGGTTAGGGCCGCTCTAGAAAATCATATACAGACCAAATTGGTAGAATATTAAAAAAGATCCATATTGTAACTTATAAAAATCTGTGGTCTCTGCCTACCCTTATAGGAAATGGGCCTAAGTTTATAATATAAACAATAATAATATAAATACAAAAGTACTCACATGTGTTTTCTATGAATTAGCTTCATTTACAGCCTATTTACTATCAACTCAGAAATGAAAAAAAATGTCATTAATCTTCGTTTATCCCGTAAATATTAAATGTTGTCATACACAACGAAAGGGAAAATAACGAATGGAACGACATATGCACAAAATTTCTGAAACTACCTCGTATGTTCAACCGTTGATATAAATTTTACTCCGTAGTCGTCGTGGTTGTACGACATCACACGCCAGTCTTCAGTTAAATTGTATGCTCTTAAATTCTGAAATAAAACATAAAATATGTAAATTGCACAAATTCTTGTATTATACACAACACAAATACGTTACGTAACACTTTATTCTAAATTAGGATGACGTTGTAGTAAATGTCACCCGATGCAGTTTTTGATCTCATAAAACTGCATCAAATGCTGTATACCCTATTCGAATCGACAGCTTGATTTACAAAACAACTATGATAAAATATTTAATATATGACATGTAAGTAATTTTATATAGCGCGAAACTTTGAGCAATAATGTTTTCTTTCTTTTCGAGCTCAACACTTGCCTAGAATTTTTGTTGAAATATGTCACCGCGATAAAGAGTCGAACCCGCTTCTTTTGTTGTAATAGTCCCACTTGTCACCTCAGCACAATATAGATTGCCAAATGAGGCTTCGATTATTACTACATAATTATACTTTGTCATTAATCCAGAATTTCTATAAATCATATATAGCTGTTTGGTAACGGTCGATAGAGGGTCAATTTATTTGTGATAGTATATATACAGTGGTCCTTAATTTATTCATACGCAGAAATACCAGTAGTTGTTTGTACGATTTTGAATTCAATTTTATAATATCTGTTCTTTATTAGGTCTGTCCATTAATTATTTGTATCAAAACACCCAATCGTACAAATGTACAAGAAAGACCGAAAACTCCGCCCATACAAATATTTTTGACTTCGAGACATGCTAATATTACTTACGTCATCATCAATGCAGAACTGGTGCGCGTTGATGGTCACATTTTCGGTGGCCAGCACGTCAATGACTTCGCTGGGCGCTTGCGCGAACATTTTGCTTTCGCGGAAATCTGTAATTTAATTATTAGTTTTTAATTTAACAATCATTTATAACATGTTACCTAATCTAAAATCATATTTCAATCGACAATATAATTTCTAAACAAATAAATTACAGGATACCAGTATATAAGCATGAAAATTAAGGCCCCATAACTATGGAATATAGTTTTGATACCAGCACGGCTTTGTGAGTGCTCGCAAGATTTTATGTGTACGTTCGATAACTGCAAAAATGCTTTCAGGATGCCCTTGAGTGTGCAAAGCTTTTATAGTGTTCAGGGCATGTCTGCAGAATGCTCATGTGGATGGCTTCTGTGCTTTGCAACCCAGGGCCTCGATAGCTTCAACACTCTCCTAAGCATGATCACTGGTCGACAACCCATTTGACTGCATATACATATAACCAAGTTATTTTAATCCAAGTCAGAAAATATATTACTTAGATATTAAATAATTTTTTGATATAATAATAATTTTGTACGATAATTTTATATCTAATAATTATTATGAATAGAGAATTTATAATGAAATGAGCAGTTAATTTAAATTAGGAATTGAATTTAATAAATAATTGCGCCGTCGACGTGCAAGCTGCGGGAGATGGTAACTAAAATGAATGTTTATGTTAATAAAAGTAGTATGAACGTAAGCGTCAGCTAAGACTAAGGCGATAGTCTTTGACAGAGGCAAAAGCACGACTGAACGCATTATATATATATATATATATATATATATATATATATATATATAATACAGAAGGTGAGAGGGTCAAACTAGTGAAAGAGTTTGTATACTTGCATAGTCTGTTTACGAATGAGAGGAAACATGATAAAGATATCGAAAGGAGAGTAATTGGCATAATAAAGTGAATGGGGCCTTGCTTACTATTATGAACAGTAAAAGTGCCTCACGACAAGCGCGTTCGGCTATTTGTAATGGGGTCCTGGCCCCTAAGATTGTGTATGGTAGTGAAAGCTGGGTATGGCTGAAAAAAAGGAAGTGGAATCAAAGCCGTGGAGATGAGATCGCTGTATTGAAGATTGTCTCGGAAAGCTAAATGTAGGAACAGTTATATCAGACAGCGATGAGGTCTGAAAGAAGACGCGATGATTAGAGCAGGAAAAGGTATGTGGCCGTGGTTTGGCCATCTAGAAAGGATGAATGAACGTAGACCGACAAAACGAATCTATAGAGCGAATGTGTGTGATGGAAAGGTCGGCAAGGGTTGCCCTAGAAAATCTTATGCAGACCATATCGTTGGCATATTAAAAAAGAGCTAAATTTTAAGCACCCGATACCAAAGAGCTCGTATGAAAAGATTAATGGATATCAGTGAAGCAAGAGAGATATGCAAAGATCGTACCGTGTTGAAAAATAGAAGTAGGCATGAGATTATATTATTATAATAATTTATTTAATGAATTATTTTCAGACAATTTGCAAAATAATAAAATTTATTTATGAAAATTACGTAAACATAAAAAAGACATGAGTTCTATGTATAACGTCATTATTAAAAACAAAAAAAGAGGCGTTAATTTCCTTATTTTGTAATTCAGGTATATATTCTATTAATTCTGTAATTACCAACATATGGAGGGAAGAGTATAATATAAGGGGGAAATGTATAAGAGAATATCCTAAAAATTAAAAATTGTCAGCGACGAATCTACACATGTAATAACTATAGTCCACGTATTTTGTAAGTAAACATTCTAGAAGCAAACACATCGATATTATCTCTGTAATTTTTTAATAGATAACGCTAGTAACAGTACAGTAGACAAAAAAAGAGTATACATTTATGTATGTCTTGTTAGTTCTGTTTTTGTTCTTATATTTTCGTTGCTTTAGTTATTAGTTAATAGTTAATTAATTAGTTTTTATAATGTCTGGTAGACTACGATAGTAATATACTAATTTCTAAAATATAAAGTATTACACATTGTTGTTTTGTGTATTCTTAAATATTTGTCCATCCACTAACATATTCATGATAGATAACAAATCTAGACATGAATTTAAATTACTGTTAAATACCAAATCTCGAGGTACGATAGTTTTGTCATAAAGTGCACCACAAGAATGTACGAGTTGTAAAATTGGTTTAATGCTCGCTTCGTTTTGATTTTTTTATTTCAATATGGTTTTCTTATACATTTTTTTAATTTAAGTCTTTAATTTGTGAATAGTATAGTGAAACATTAGTATAATGATACTATTCAATAATAAATTAAAAATATGAAACTGTTACATGTATAATAATAATAATTTGAAATCCAAATTTTTCAAAATTTTAGCTTCCAATAGTCTGACTATGAAATATAAAGTCAAAGATTATCTTAACTTTGTAATAAGAAGCTTTTCATACGTGAACATAATTTAGATTTTTATAATCAATAAATGTGATCAATACCAATACAATCGCTATTTATCACCTTTTGATACCGGTAAGCACCAGTTTGTCAGATAAACTTCGCAAATAGAACCAGTTTTTACCGGTATTTTGTGTCGGTATACTCATAGTACTTAATGTTCTACCAATTTATGCAAATGATATTTACATAATAAATCTAGATCGTTTTCGCTACGTACGTATATATATAAATCATTTATTAAATGCTCATAATGTAAATTTTTTTTTACATTATGAGAGTTTCAGAGTTCCGTACCCAAAGAGTCCTAACGGGACACCGCTATTAAGGTTCCGCTGTCTTATATCCGTCTGTCTGTCTGTCCGTCCTCCAATCACAGGACTATTTTTAAATTGTAATATGTAGACACATAAAGTTTTTGAATGAAATTTAAAAATTAAGGGGGGTCCTTATACAAAAAACGTCTTTTTCTTCCATGTTTTTTTCTCGATTAATAATGATAATACATACAAAAGTGTATCGGCGTATGTAACGACGTGCTTGCATAAAAAGATTGATGGATGTCAGTGAAGCAAGAAAGATCGTACCATGTGGAAAAATCTACAGCCTCTGCCTACCCTTCTGGGAGATAGGCATGAGTTCACATTATAATTTATTTGATGAATAATTTTCAGACAATTCGCATAATATTAACTGGGAAATAGGCGCAAATTTATACTATTATCACAAACGTGTAATTAGCATAACTATAATACACATTCCTAAAAACCGGCCAAGTGTGAGTCGCACTTGTAGCAATTTGTTCCTGCGTCTACTACTTTAAAGATATTTACGAATAATCGCATATTCCTATAGCACTTCTCTGGTTTTTTACGCTATATCTAAAAATAGCGTAGCGGTAAATATTGTACGGTGATATAATTTTTACCACTACTACTTACGGCTCTAGTGTGACTCCCACTTGGACGGTTTGTAGTATTTTTTTTGTTACACTAAAATGTGCTACCATTGCGAACCTTTCAGGCTGTCAGATATTCGATTTAATATTGTCCCTTCTAATTGCGATTTCGATGTTCACTTTGTGAACTCAAAGAAAATGACATACCTAAGAAACAATTTTTTAGCTTCGGTAAATTGAACCATTCAGTCCGTGACTTACGGAACACGTAGAGCTGTCATTACCGGACGTTCTCACCGTATTAGATACAATGATCTTTATCAACGTCCCAACCTGTCCTTGGTTGATATGAGGAGCTTAACGAGCAAGCCCTTCGATTTGAAATAAATTTAATCGTGGAAGGGTACGCCTCGGCAGACACAGCAACAACAAAATGTCGTAATGATAAGAAAACACTGTGACAAATGTATTATTGTTTTTTTAAGAATATTATCATTTGAGATCGCTAAAAAATGGTCTCCAATCATAATGTTCATAGGTCGACATAAAAATAATATTGGTATACAATTATGTAAGAAATTATAGATACATTTAACCAATTCAACTTTTTTCGTCGACGACATACCCCAAAACATTGGCAAAATTGATTTTAATTATACTACATTATAACTTTGATATATTTCGAATGTTCTAACTTAGCAAAATAGCAAAGTCACGATACAAAGACGAAACTCAGATAACGAATTCTTTTGGACGAACATCAGTAGTTGCGTCAAAATAAAATGAAGACATTACTCTCTACTTAAAAGTTTCTGAAAAACAACCCCGCTGGTCAAAGACAAAGTATCTTATTACTTTAAGTGAGCAATTCTAATTTCATAAGCGGCTATCTCGGAAACGGCGCTCACGATCACGATGAAAGTCCTTATATTAATAAAAGTTTGACTTTCAATTTTATCTATACTGATGTTTTCTCTGGAAAAATGGAGTTTTTTTATAAGCTTTGCTTTATTTAACGCCATTCATGGAGTTTTCAAGTAATTACCTTGCTACGTCAATGTTCCTGAACTTTAAATGACCACTAAATAAACAAAATAAGTACATACATTTTGCATATTATGTTATATGTGTATATTTTTTATTTATGCACTTATTGTTGAAAATAATATAAAAGCGACTTTTCGCACGGGAGGCTATTATAATCCCACGGCAAACTTAAAAGGAACGGAGCAAAGTTCAGTTGCACAAGTACTCATTCGTTATCGTAGAAGCATAGATGTGATTGCACTTATTGCACGTGCTTAAGACCTTACTTTTATTAGACCTATTACATAATTTTGAAAGGCCAGACCTGGCGAAATAGACATTTCTTTCAATTTGAGATAATGAACTCTAAGCGTTCTTCACTGGCTGAGTTCGGTTCGAGGCTTACGCAAAAAAAAATACATATTATTAACTGGACATAACTTAAAAGACTCGATCGATAGAACACATTTAGATATTTCACCGATAAATAAACTCTATCGTGCCCGGTGTCGCCATCTCAGGCGATGACGTCAATCGAAATGATAATACGTCGAAAACAGACCATCACAATGTCGAAAAACAAAAAGTTATCATCCTTGCCATTATCATCCTAATCACATTTTTATCCAATTCATGTTCGTGCAGTCACGTATATATCACTACAACGTTTAAAGATTTGTTGACGTTTCGTTTCCTAATCTCCAAGGAATAATGCAAAAATGCAGATATTAATATTATTCACAAATTTTAAAAAGTAAGACGATTACATCTCTCAAAGTACTTTGACGTGTTCGTTATTTTGTTTTATCAGATTTATCACCCCACTACTGAGGCATCCCCCCTCCCCAATCATTTTACTTCACAAGGACCTAACACTCTCTCTGTGGTACAAAACGAGTGGTTTAATTCAACTTGAGCTCAAAACCGATTGGTTGATTCGCCCATCGTCTTCTCAACACCATTTTACAATTCATTATTACTAAAATTAATAAAACTGGCTTGAAATAAATTATTTTTATTACTAATTAATTGACGGCATTCCTAATAAAAATCGAATCAATGATATATTATTAAGTTGAAATATATTTTCAATTTATAAATATAAATATTCTCTAATTATTATTGTTTTCAAAGTAATAAGAAAAATTAATTGATTTCATCAACAAACTTTATTCTTTTTTATTATTTTACTTCATATTTATTTTATTGGTATTTATTAATTATAAATTCTAATATTAACTAAATGTTAAATGTTTCACATCTTCCGGACGTCTTGTGTCAGCCAAAAGGTTTTATTTTAATTGAACTTGTCTGCCTATTTCATCGAATTGAACGATTGTACATTCGAATTCAAGTATGTAACAATATGTTTATATATGTAAATAAATAGCTTTCCGCCCGCAGCTTCGTCCGCTTAGACATAGGATGGTTTCCTTCATCTCTTATATTGATCGATCTTGCTGCCAATCCCAGTTTCGCCCCCACTTTCAGTTTTGTTCCGGCTACTTTTAATGTTGTATATCCCCATCACATTATTTATTCCGATCTGAGTCCTAGTTTCACTTTCGACCTCAGTCTCGTTCGTAATTTAGGTCTCGGTGCCGGCTTTCAATTATGCTACCCATTTCGCTTTTAAGTTGATGCCGCCATATCATGGTCCCGATCATCATCATCATCATCATCATCATTGCTCGACCTTCAGTCAATTGCAATAACTAAAAGGGATAAGTCCCGATACACCGAAGGAAGCGTAAATATCGGGGGGAGTGTGGGTTCTAGTCTAGATTAGGAGTGACGAGAGCCAGCAGGTATTCGTGCAACCTTTAGCCAGAAACTGGATTCAGGATAGGTAATAGATACTATAATGTGTCAATAAATACAATAGTAAAGGGCAAGTTTCTTCTTTTTGGCTTCCGTTCTGCGTTTTCTTTCCTTGGTGCAGAGCTTTCAGTGTTTGCTTCTGGAAGTTGGTGTGGTCCATCCGCAGTTTTTTAATTTCTACGTTGCTTTTTGCTAATGTGGCCTATTCCCTTTGATTTTTGTTGTGATAAGTCACATGTGCTCTAAGGTAGCCTTTTTTCATAAATTTGTTTCCTCAGTTAATATTCATTCTCCATTTTCTTTGCTCAGTATAAACTTTCGGTGCTAATGAGAGTTGATAGAGTTCATCCACAGCCTTCCTAATCTTTAATTTGCTTTGTTGTTCTTGGTTCCCATTGTAGTAACATGTCTATATATGCACATACGTATAAGAAATCTGAGATAGGTTTGTTTCTCCCGTTAGTCTTTTATTCTTCATTTTCTTCACTTGGTGCAGAGCTTTCAGTGTCCGTTTCTGGGAGTTGGTATAGTTGATCTCCAGCTTTTTTGATTTCCGTTTTATTCTGAGCTAATGTGGCCCATTCCTCGTTACTTATTGTGATAACTGAAGTCTTGTCGGAGCGAATCTTCCCATATATAAATAGGACGTCCAACTTTTCTTTCTGTTGTAGTATATCTTAGGGCAGAGTTAAGTATGTGGGGTTGGTCTCTTCTTAAGAGATGACCGTGTTAGCATCTTCTTCTAACCTTGATGATTTTGGTGATTGTTTTTCCTTCGAGGATTTCTTGTGTTTTCAGTTTAGGTTCATTTCTTGCAGCTTGTAACGCTTGTAACGTCTTCTTGATGAAGGGAATGAGACCTTTTGCATTGCGGATTTCTTGTTTACATCTTGCCTACATCGTGTCTCTTCGACTCAGCTCTGAAGTCAGGTACGTACCCAGATATTTAATTGTGACCACGGGAGCGATTAGGACTCCATTTATTTCATGTGTTTGTTTGGCTATGCTTTTGTTGATTGGATCTCTGACTAGCATCTTGGTCTTAGTTTCATTTAGTTTTAAGCCCACTGAAATTAGGATGCCGCCATATTCTGATTTATAGAAATCCGGGATAAGTGCTAGCACCAAAATAAAATATTGGCTATATTACTTGAAAATAGCATAGCATTTAATACCTAAAAGCCTTTTTAGAATCGACGTATCAGTTCAATTCAGTAGTACAAATACATGTATGATGTCGAAGACAAATGCTAAAATAGATTGCATAATAGCCTTCTCCATAAAAAAAACTGAAATTTGCCAAGTTTGACAATAATCAATAAAACGGTGTTGAATTTTAGAGATACAAGGAATAACCTTGTCAGAAAACTTACACTTAGCGAATAGTTAGGTACATACCATCGGTGAATTCTAAGGGCAGATTCCCATAAGAGTAACAGGTGAATCTGTTTTCCACCTCTCCTCGACCGGACGCCAGGATGATGAGCAGTTCGAAGCCGAGGCACGTGCCGAAGACGGGGAAGTAGTCGCCCGCGTCGTTGAGCTCCATCGCGACCTCGTAGATGTGCTGGCCGGCGTCCGCGTACCCGTCCGACTGGTTGAAGTACGTCGCTCCTCCCGGGATCAAGACACTGTTTTGCACATGACAAGATAGATCAGAAAAATTTAAAAAGTTGAGCATGACATATCATATAGGATTTACGACAATCAACTACCTCCCACGTCTCCGCTGGCATTGACAGAATATAATTTTCTTTCCATTTCCGCTCTTTATTAGAATAACGCAGATGACCAATAAATATGTATAATATATTATTGGACATATTTTTCAAGACAAAGAAAAAGTCACAAAAGTGTACATTTTGTTGGAGAGCCGTGCTGCGGCCAATGTGGCTGGAGCACAAAAATGGGCGAGCTCAACGGATGAAATACCAAACTCTCATAGAATGCAAACGTGAAGAAACAGCTTCCGCTGTTGCTTTTCGTCCATTAAACTAGAGTTCCATTGTAGCACTCCCCCTCCATCGTCCACTCACCCTCCAGCACCCTACATCACTCCATCAGATATCCTATTCCTATCCGACGCACTCTTGACTCTCTGGAGTTGAGTGTCCATGGCAGCGGTTACCACCTGGTATTCGGTGGTTCGCACGCCCCTTTACCTCCTTGATGAGCTATGTATATAATTATTTGTCCGATAGTATGTAATGCATGATCAAATTAGCATACTGACAGACCAAAATTGTGACGTTACTCTGTTTAAATTAAAATCTAGTTGAATCCTACTAAAATATTTTTTCAACATAAAACGTTAAAGGAAAATTATAAAAACGTATGTATATATATTAACGGTACACAAGTTTAACTAGTGTCACGCGTGAAAAACGCATTCTAATCGTACAGTATTTTTGCGTGATGTTCGTGGAAATATATTCCATTGATACAAAACCGAATTCTAAAAATCATTGTTGCTTTTTCTGTTAGAGTTATTCAGACCTCAAGCATATTTTCGTAAGCATTTTCAATTTACAAACGCCGACCATTGGTCTGTGTGTCTGAACCAAATTGGTATGATTCTTATGTTCGACAAAAGAATACAATAATTTAAAGATATGAATACAAAAACGTAATATATCTCATAATTGGGAGTTAAATATTTATTTTATTTAATAACAAACAATGTAATCAATCGTTAAAGTACAAAAATTACAGAATTGAAATCAATGAGTTGATTATTAGTTCTGTAAACAAATATTGGCACATGTAATTTATATTTTAATGCAAAATATTACACAAAATAAAGCTAACTGCTACAAGAAATACCAAAACGACAAGAAGATCAAATAAGTGATGGAGAATTCGTATCAGCCCCACTTTCGCTGTGTCAGCTGTTGCCTTTATCGGCCGATAGTCCTACCCCAAACTAATGCTATCGATACACGGATTTGACAACATAAATCCATTCAATAAATTTTATCTATGTTATATGTTGCATTATCACGTAGATAATTTCGGCTTATCTTAACGAATTGCTTGACTCAAAAAAATCAAAACGACGTTTGAATACTCACCAACTAGCGCACTGAATATTTACTTGTAGTGTAACATAAAACACTGAGAAATTAAACTGGGTTTTTTGATATGAAGATGACTCGTTTAATTTCGTTAACCACGATCTCTCTAAAGTAACACTTTCTGGTGCCAATGCATCATTGTCTATTCGCTACGTGCAAAATTTATGGTAGGGAAAGTAAATTCGACCGCAACACTCGCTGTTGCAGAAATGGGAAGATTGTACATAGATACGTTTTGGATAAATTGTGGGTCAAACTTCAATGTAATTACCAATATTATCGAAATGGGACACAATATTTATTATTGTAAATGGAAAAATAATATACAAATAAACTGCTAAATAAAAATTGAATTATCCGAACTATGTATAAAAAGTCAAAAATGTCAGGGAGCATTGATTACACAAGCACGGTTTTGTACTTGCAGAACCTCAGCTATTAGGATAGTTTAACCAATTTTGACAAACTATTTTATATATTTAGCAAACCAAAATGCTCAAGTTTTTTGTTCAGTTTAAGGCAAAATATTATGTCCATAATTGTCATTTCTTATAAATATTTCATTAACAATAGAAAGAGACCATTGTATTATCTATTACTCCGATTTCAAAAAGACATTGTCCTTCGTATTATTCGAGAAGGATATACTTCTTTCAAGTTGATGTGTCTCGTGGAAGAAATCATATACATGATTAATTGTAAAATGAAAATTGACTGATGATTTAGTTTCGACAACAGTTCGTGTATATTAATCATTATTTTGCGAAATGAAAATGATTGCAAATTCAAATATAAAAAAAATAATTTCGTGGCCATAGAGAAAACATCAACGACACATAACTATTTTCATTACGATAATTGAAACGAAACCAGAAGATATTGATTCTGCTTGCTTATAATTGTTTTGTTGAAACAAAATTATTATTCAATAATAATTATTATTATTGATTAATAATTTTGAAATAAACAAAAAATATTATAGATTTATTTATTATAAATAAATCTATAATATTTTTTTAATTATTGCATGAGCATACAAATACTGGACAAATCCTGAAGAGTTGCTAACGCTAGACACATAATAAATAGATTTTATTATGGAAATTGAAATTAAAATCGTAACTATTTATCAAGATGTTTATTCAATTATTAAAAAAGTATTTTTTTAACCTGTGTGGTTTAGCATATTTTAATATTTTTCTGAACATTAAAATTTAAGAAATTTTTATGATTTTTACAATGTCCTTAATATGAAAAAAATCTAAAGTATAATTAATATATCTAAAAGTAATAGTTAAACATAAATATGGAAAATTGTGCGTGCACCATTGTACGCGTGATAGAAGGTAAAATTTTTAAACAATAACTATTCACGGATAGAGTAAAAAAATAAAAAATAAACAAAGTGAAAATTGTAAATAATCACTAAATACAAGGATAAGTATTAATTACACAATGCGTAGTACCTCAACTGCTCAAATATAGCATCTATCGTGTACATTTACATGGCGTGTATACGTTCCCTTTTGTTCCAATTTTTGTTGTCTCTCATGTAACGAAACAAACTTAAACGTGATGCAACTCTCAATTATCGTCTAATTATTGATTAACGAATCACCGCCTATGAAATTTCACTTCCAAAAAAAACTACTATCACGGACACCTTGCAGTTATGAAGCATTTGAATTTATTTATTTTTTTTTGGATCAAAATAATTTTTAATAAAAAAAATAAAAATAAAAGTTACTTTTTGTGCTGCGTTTACTTTTGAAGCTTTAATATTCCCACTTTTATTATTACTATCGTCCATATTGAAAATTAATAAATACTATTGACATTTATAAGACAAATTCATTTAATGAAATTTATATTTACTGTTATAATGTAAGCATTAGTTTGGGAAAAGACCCTGATACACTCAGAAGTGACGACCGTATTTAGGGAGAAGCGTTCAACGGCTCAATCACACTAACTTAAACAATTGAATCTGCATCAATGTGACGTAAAAATTTCGCAAGGATGATAAAGCTTTGCCGGCGCGCGCACTCGACAGAAGTAATTTTTAGGTCACGATGATGCAGACTCGATAATTTTAAGTTAGGGTAATTGAAACGCTGTATAAATATTGATAAGGGAGCGTCTAGTCGGAACGAATTAATAAGACCAAAAACTGCCCGAATTGTGAATACATCGCGAGGACCTGCGTTCAAATCATTTAAACTCCCATTCCAATGCGTATTCCAATGTCAAAATTGAGTATGCCGTTTTAAAGCTCAGAAAGTTTAGATTTTATTCCAATGCATTGAACCTGAGTCACATCTCTCATAATATATGTAAACGACCGTTGTTTAATTATGTCATAAATCGTCAATTTTGCCTTGCCACGTGTCAATTTAACATCGTAGAGATTGAATAAATATTCAATTTTAACAATTTTTGTAAGCAAAAAACCAAAATATTGTTTACCCACCCATTCAGCTTGCCAAGAAGTTCTTCATAATAAGAGCGGTCCTTTCCAATCCTGAAACAAATGAGTGAAAGTATGTTATGATTTTAGGTAAATTAGCCTTATGGTGGTAATTAAATAAAAAAATTATGGTCAGAACACAAAATTTGTCCCGTTATCTTCTTCTTGTCCCGAACCTACTTCCCTTATCTCCTAGGGTAGTTTAAATCTATCGTCTCGTACTCTTGAAAATACTTCCCATCTATTGAATAATTTATATTTATTTATGTATATATATAATTAATACATTTACAAGTTAAATGCTCAATAATTTCTTGCCAATCGTAATTGTAAACATTCTGCAATTTAAATATTACAGATTACCAAAATCTGGACACAAAACAATTTTTCGTTACGTTCTCGATGTACCTTACCAATTGTATTTCGTAATACGTACAAACTACTCAGTCACTATGAATACCGGAGAATGAACGGGTATAAAACTTTACGATTAAAGCAATTACGAATCACTCACAAAATCGGGACGACTCTGGCACCAGATGCTTCTACGTCCTTGACGTAGGACGCGGCGATGTAGCTAGTGTAGTTCTCTTCGGGATACTTGGTATGGAGGTAATAGGACTGCTCTTGCGACAGCACCCCTATGATGGGGCGCTCGTTGACCTCCCCCGAAGATCTGACCGCCGCCTCCACTCGGCAGCGGAACACGTACACCAGCGCCAGCAGCAAGACAGCTCTCATCATTGCGGAGAGTAAGTAAGCGTCCACTCCACCGTTCGTCCACCTATAAGTATATGTTGCTATCGCCACTCTGAATTATCCCATTTGATAAGAATCATTAGTTATCAATTAATTAGCCAATATTGATTGCTGTGTCTTTGAAGTACACCGATAATTATGTGTATAACTCACAAATGAATTGAACTCGGACGATTTCAGTTTTATTACCTCAAGGACGAGACTAGCTGTGTTCTTTTTTCATTGCCACGTTTCGTAGTTTTCTAATTGACTTTCGATGATTTTGTTTCTGCTTTCGCCTAAGTACTACCCACGAACTAAAAACCGAACTGACACCTAAATAATATTTTTGGCGTTGTTTCTCTGAATTTAATCGTGGTCTAGGTTCTCACTATGATAAGATTCTTTAAAGTCGGCATTCAACTGCAATAAATGAGGAAAATGTAGCTACTATCAGATGGCTAATCGAAAAAAACCGACGTACCACCTATAAGAATATTTGGGGGTTTATTTGATTCTTTATTTCACCGGAAATAAAGATTTTTTTCATAGATTTAATATTTACAGGGACATAAGAAGCTGTAATAGCTTTCAAACACGTACACGCACACGCACGCAAAACATTACCTCAAAGCATAGTTACAAATGTTTTAAAAATGGTTTGAACTAAGGAAAAAATGTATAAAATGTAAGGGAAAATATTTAAAAAAGAAAATGTAGTATATTTTTTTTCATTGAGGAGTTGTTGAAAGTATTCAGTGACTGTACGTATTTCACTTGGACAGTGGCAAAAACCAGCACTCCCTTTTGTATCACACCTCTATCCTAAAAAATTCAGAGTATCCAGTAAAGCACGACAGTACTTTAAGCCGAACCATTACCTTTTATTTTATAAGGCACAGGTCCGACGGCATGGAGGGTATCGTTGTCACCTCTGTGCTGAGGTTCTTCAATATCAACTCCCGCCCTTAGACCGCATCCAACGTCGAGTGCTTTAAGTCGTCGAGGACTTTGTAATATCCGGCCATCTTGATCCGCCTTTGTGATGTTGCTACTGAACCCCGTCATCGTTCCACTCGTCCAAAATACCATCATTACCATATTGATGGCTGAAGTTCTACCATTGTACGCTCCATGCGCAACACCCTATCACGTACGGTGAAAGTTTGGAATGATCTACCAACAGCAGTTACAACAAATATCTATGACAAAGGGGTCTTTGAGAGATGAGCCTTCTTTCTAAAGCGTCGATAAAGCTCTAGAGACTCCTTCGGGGTTAATGACGTCCATGGGCGGTGGTAATCACCTAATCTGTATGCTCGTTGTTGTGGTCACGTTCTTTTTGTTAAAAACGTGGTTGTTAAAAATACACGACATAATGATCAAAGAACGAACGAAACAGCGAGTCTGCGTATGCATTTATAAAACACTGAGCGCTTGTGTTTGTATTTATTACTTCACACAATCTCCTAATAAGCACATTTTGAAGATCTAAGTATCGAAGGTTAGATTTATGAAAACAATCGAGAAACATATCAGCAATAGGGTAGTTTACAAAGGCTTAGAATGCTATATTTAATGCTGAATTATGTACGTAATAGACGTAAAAACTAAAAGTGATAACATAATTGCAATTGACTAAAAAATCAATGAAGTATAAGCCATCAAAAAACTCATGACGTGTTTTTGGGACACCCGATCGGAACGTTCCTTTCGCTACATGTAAATATATTTTTTGTTTTGAATAACAACAGTAAAATTAATTACAATTTTTGAAAGTAATTATATAGATAATATAAGTGAATAAATCGTAAAAAATATTTGTAAGTTGTAAATGAACACTTTTTTATATTAATTATTAAGATTCCAAAAAAGCACTAAATAGCGTCATGAAAATGATTTATTAAAGACTTTGTTAAGTTCGTTAATTTGCACAATTACGTGATTATGAAATCAACAATATATCATTTTCACATATTTGTACAAGTATTTATTTATTGAAAATATAACATTGAATACTTTTTAGAACTGGAACAATCTAACACTCTCAAGAAACATAATTAAGAAACAAAAAAGTTTATTGTATATAACTACAAGAACAATGGATATCAATAAACAACCTTTGCGAGTAATGAAATGAAATGTTCATTAAAAAGAATGAGGGAATGATAATAAAATATTGTAATGAAAATTATAATTATACTTTATTATAAACTACCATGAAAAGAACATAGGCACAAAAAAAAAGCCAAAATCACGAGGTGCTCCCAGGCTGTCACCCATCCAAGTAGTGACCGCACCCGACGCTCCTTAACCGCGATGATCGGACGAGATCTGGTGAATTCAGCGTGTTATGTACATTGGCATACAGACTTATAAAAATGTTAACTTAAACAACAACGGTCAACATTTCCCGTTGCGGTTACACTTTTTTTCGTGTAGCTTCCGTCCGCCGAGCGCCAAGTCTAATATGGAATAAAGAATTTCGTTCCAAATTCTATGCCATCTATTTCTTACGAAACGGAATTCAACATTATTGTTTATGGCGCTTGTAAACAATGACGTCACTGGGTACTAGTGCCGTCTCAGGTTAATAAGCAATTTAAAGAAGTTATTACTCGGGTTTTTTTTATAATTATTAAAAAAAAGTTTTAGGTAAAATGTTTCTCAAATAAAAAAGCTTTAAATACAGTTACATAATAAAATAGTAAACTATCCTATTAAGAGTGCATTGAAGAATGGTATGATAAAATTATATGTTTACCTTATCACGATAATATACATTTCGAAACCAATTTTAATAATGAAACAATTTAGTATAAGCTAAAAAATACTCCACAACATAACTAAAGCTTTTATTGTAATGAATAAGTGATAAAGACGCCATGAACGATGAAATATTGAAAAAAGTTACAACGTTGACGAGTTGCAATATTACGTATATTCATTGCTGCAAACTCCTATTTAATTAAGAATGTACGACACGACAATGGACTTTTAAAAAAATGTCAATGTCGAATAATATTTCTAAATAAAGTGGTCAAAATTAACATTTTTATCGAATTTAATCCCAAGCCCTTCATTCAGCAATAATAATATTATCGGAGGGTATGGCTCAACAAGGACTGATTAAAACCCAACGTATACATTGATTAGCACAAGATTATCTATAGGTGAGCTCATCAAAGTGAGTATAAAAATCATCAAAAAAATATAAAGGAAACGACATGTGTACCGTGAACACTTCTAATATCGACCGATTTGCACTTTTCAGGCAATTACAATTTTCATTGAATTCGACATACAATGTGACTATCAATAAAGTTAAAGGTCAAACATTTCGATATTGCTATGACAAAGGAACTACGGCTGTCGCGTGGATAATCATATGTTGCGTGCTCATGTATTTCGTTCACACGGATCGCTTAATAATTTATTAATTTAAAGATCAAACAACAAAACTACGAGCATAGCTTAAAGGCAAATATTAAAACACAAAATGGAAAAGGTAGTGGTGATAAAATAAACTTAATGTAGAAAAAAGTTACTTTTTTTAACAAACATTCAAATACATAAAAAAAAACTGCTGATCTTGATGGCTTTTCTGTAAAAATAATAGATTCAATAATAGACTGCATTTCTCCATGCTTAGTAGTGACTCTTAATGATTGAGTTGATTGTGGTGTGTTTTCTGAACAAATTAAGCAAAGGAAAGTTATTCCATTATTGAAATCCGGTAGTATATTATCCCTTCTAACTTTAGATCGATATCAATATTACCGACACTCAGTAAAATTTTTGAAAAGCTTATTTTAAATCAATTATTGCGGTAATTTTATAATAAAAACTTAATGAATATTAAGGTATTCGGATTCAGAAAGGGTCGCTAAACAACAGAAGCCAGTGTTGAGCTTATTCAACAGATTTTTGATACCTGGAAGGATTCACGGTACGCAATCGGTGTATTTTGTGATTTATCCAAGGCTTTTGATTACGTTTATCACGACATATTAATCAGGAAACTACATCTTATTTAAAAGATAGAATTGAAAGAGTTGATGGTGAGAGGTCGTCGGGATCTACAGTCAGTATGGGTGTACCGCAGGGTTCAGTTCTTATACCATTTCTATTCCTAGTTTACATTAATGATCCAGCACATCTTGTTAAGGATGGGCATGGGATTGTCCTGTTTGCTGATAATACTTATTTACTTTTTAAGATTGATAGGCAACAACCAGCTTTTGACGAAGTAAACAGTATCATCTCTGAAATAGTTGGGTAGTTTAATACTAATAATCTTCATCTTGATGAGAAGAAAACAAAACTTGTTCAATTTTCCTTGACTAGTGTTAAACTGATCAACGGCAACGTAATGGTCAAGAACGAGATACTGGATATTGTGGACACGACCTTATTCCTTGGTTTCACTTTATATGATAAATTGCGTTGGAATTCTCATATACCAGATTGGCAAAAAGGCTAGTTCTGTAACAAATGCAATGAAAAGAACTCAACGACTTACAGATGAAAGGACCGCGAGATAAGTTTATTTCAGTTTTTTTTCATAGTCTCGTGACCTATAGAATTTTGTTATGGAGTAACGCAGCCAATATTAACACAGTTTTTGTGCTGCAGAAGCGAGATCGTGCTGTTTGTAATTTGAGACCAATGGTGTCTCTCAGAAAAAAATTTAAGAAAATTAATATATTAACTTTTGCGTTACAATACATACACTAAAACCTGGTATATATCAAGAGACATATAGAAATGTTCCAAGAAAGGAGCGACATCCATAACATTAAGACTAGACATAAGAACGATCTTGCTATTCATAAAAGCCGTCTAAACAAAGTTAATAAATCGTTTAAGGGGCAATGTGTGCGCTTTTATAATAAGATCCCAGCTGAAATTCAAAATTTTCCATTTTATGAATTTAAGCGTTTCGTTAAAAGAAAGTTGTATGACAAAGGGTATTATACTGTATCTGGATATATTAATGAAAAAAACCCATGGGATGGACTGTTTGCCGATCAGGTTGCTTCATGTTATTACTAAGTGTTGCGCTAAATTATTAATTATTCAATATTTTGTATCAATGAGTAAAAAAGAGCAAACCTTGAGTTTCTTGTCCATTATTCTCATGGTGAATCAGCATGTGGAATACGTAGTAATTTAATGTCGAAAACAGTTGTTTATAACGCACAGTTATTTATGACGCATTTCAAGTGTAATTTCTGTTACCTACGAAATAAAGATATTTTTGATTTAATTTGATTTGAAAAAAAAATCAACAAAAGCCACTTTCACGTAAGCAAAAATATTTATTTCATTAGGTATGGTTCAATATGACTCTGATGGATAATAAATAGACCCGACAACTAAAGGTTAAATCTGTTAAAAGCCTAACACCGCCATAACCACACTTTGTAGAAAGAATTTATAGGCGAATATTTTTGAGAGGTCGAAAATAGCGTTCAATTTAACTATGGTAATATAAAATGTAAATTCTAATTGTTTATTACCCAATCACGCTTTAAAAGGTTGAACTGAATTTGCTGAAACTTTACAGTAATATCGCTTACATATCTATACTAATATCATAAAGCTGATTTTTTTTTAATGCGTTAATCTCTGATATTACCTGTCGGATTTGAAGTTTTTTTATGCATGTGATAGCCCAATTCCTAAGAAAAGTTACAAACTATATAAATAGTTTTTTTTTGCTGAATACATTAATCTGTGGAACTACCAGTTTGATTTGAAAATAACCCAATTCAAACACAAAATCTGTGTAATTACAATTTGTATTTGAAAAATTCTTTTGCCTTTCCTAGCCTAATCTTTAAGAAAAATTACAAGCTATCTGAATAGTTTTTGTTCGCATATATAAAAAAATATTTTTTAAGTCCATTTTCTGAGGAAGATTATAGTTAAGCTTGATTCATTCGATTCGGTGATAAGTTGTACAGTTTAAGGATCTACAAATGTAAAATTTTTGAAATGTATTGCAACAGAAGCAAGCTGAATTTATCAATTAGGTGAATCCTCTGTGGTTCACCTTCTATCGAAAGTGAGCCACCTGCTCCGTTCCTAGGAGGGGACGCTTAGCCGTCAATCCCGGGCGTTGTCACCTCGTTAGTGACGACGGCCTTTAACAGCCCTCAATGGGCACCGGACGAGCGTCGAAGACGCAAGGTTCAAGTCTATCAGTCTGAAATAAAAAGGTTGCGGGAGGGTATGGCTTGAGAGAGGTGTAAATAAAGCCTCTCTCACAACTGTATCCATTGAATTTTCATCGGTACGAAAATTCAATGCATACAGGGTGTACTTTTTACTGCATATTAATTGTTGATGTAGTTTATTAAAACAATTTAAAATGAAAACCGTAACGGAGAAAGGCGACACTGATTCATGTGCCGCGAGATTTTTGAGAAACTATAAACCCCATCGAAATGGAATTTGTTCAGATGAGATATTGTGTAATGTAGGGACTCGATAGAAATAAATTTTTGGGAATTCACTTTTTATCGGAATAAAAAGGAGTTGACTTTTGTATGAAATTTATTTTATGGAGTGAGGGTACGAGTCTATTTGGTATAAATATAGCTTGTTAAAAATGGCGAGACGCATTTTTTCACAATTAGGTGGAGTGGTGAGTAAAATTGAACATGTTGACTAACTGAATTTGATTCATTAAAATAAATTAATGGCTAATTCATGATAACTAACCTAGGTCAATACTTAACATAATTTCTCACCGAATTTTACTCATAATTTAACATAACAGCGCTAATATTACGCAGCGCCACGTTAATGAACAAAAACAATTATTATTTAAAGTGCGACCAAAATAGACTTAAATTTTAAGGTCAGATGTTAAATTTTCAGGTTTGTAATGAAGTTATGTATACAGTTGGTGTATTTGTAGCTCTTTGGATTGAATTTCCATCATTTGATTTTCCTTGTCAATTCTGGTTGAAAACGAGAGGTTATTTTTTCAGAGGTCTGTGATTATTATTCAATGCCTTACCGACTTAAATAAATACGAGGGTCATTTAAAAATAATTAAGGACGTTTAATTGCTACAAGTTGCCAATGAAAACAAATGTGGAAAATCCCCTCCTTTATTCTTTAAAATTACCATCGAAGGTACTGTAATATTATCATTTTAAAATGACCGCGGTTAACCATTAACAAAAGCCAACAAGTGTTCGTAAAATTGTCAGAAATCAACAAAATTTGACGTTAATATGACGTTAGTGAATAAAAACACAACAAGGCACGAAGTTTACATACATTATTTAACCTATTGTTATATTTATTCTATCACATGTTAGTCGACTAAGTAAAGTCTCAAATTCATTCAGAGGGCTCTGTGTGCGCCTATTCAATAAGGTTCCTGTAGATATACAAGATTTACCCCTACATAAATTTAAGAGTGTTATTAAACAATCACTCAGTAAAAAAGGGTACTATGCAATTTCTGAATATTTAGAAGACAAAAATCAATGGGCATAAGCGGCTCGACCTCTTACCGGGCTGTCATTCCTAATGATTCCGTATTTGTTTTGGTTATGTATGTGCAAATTAGAAAAGAGCTACCCTTAAGTTTCTTGCTCGTTCTTCTTGAGGGAAAACTGCCTTCCGAACGAGCAGTAAAGTGTAAATTCACAAAAAATGATGACGTATTTCAAGTGTTATTTTGTAACCTATGAAATAAAGATATTTTGAATTTGAATTGATATCTTCTATAGACCTACCACAATATAAGCAGGTTTGTCATTTCATTGAGTAATAAAATTGGAACGTTCAAAGTTGTCGGCGATGTAGTATACATCTGAATCAATGCGTGAGATGCTTTCAGCTGTACCGAGCTCAACACATCACCCCACATCCCACTTCACTTCTTTAGGTAAGTGTGGATTTAAACGAAACGATGCGCCTCATCAGCTGCTCACGACATCAAACACCGTTGAACTGAAACATTTGAAACTTGAATACCTATCGGTAAAACTAATTTTATATAACTATAAAAACCAGCTGTAATACGAAAAACCACAAGCACTTGTTACAAGCTTATATATAGGCAAGAGATCCGACACACTCTAATATTCGATGACATTGAATTTTATTAAATTACTCTAAAATAGTTTAGAGATATTGCATTGAATATAATGAAACGAATTTCTTAAAGATCTACCGAAATCAATTTTTGCAAATACACGTTCGCTAGCGGAACTTCCATAACCATATTATGGGAGTTCCGCCAGCGTCTTTCAAAAATGAAATGTGTTTACTTAAGAAATCCTTTAACTATAACGAAAAAATTAAGTTCATAGAAGCAATTATAACTAGCACTATCGAGTAACCAACTGCTTAAATTGAATTGCAGAAGAGAACTGACTAGATTTAAAATGAATCACTGCGTTCTGAATCATTGAAAGCCGGCCTGACCTTGGTTTGAGTGGTTTTGGTACAGTGGAAAATGTAGTTTAAAATCGGGATAAATAGGGTACAGAAGTACGAGACATCACGTTCTCGGTAAGTCCTAGATACAGAACAGTCTAATTTTTAATCTAAAAGAACGGTTGTATCGCTTGAAGGTTTGCATTTTTGATGTTAGTAATCGTCGCGAATACGTACTCTTTAGAGAGAAAAATTTTACGCGTAGTGACAAGAACTTTGCGTTAATGAAATAAAGGCGACAAAATTGAAGAGTAGAATTATGAACTATGACAAATTTTCCGCTAATTATTTAAAATATGTAGTTATCATTAGGTCAAAAAAAAAATGTTTGTTATTACAAACATTTTTTTTTTGTGTTTGGTATTCCAAACCCAATTCTATAGACAAATAATCGATTTAGATAAAACAGGGAGGTCGGAGAGGAATGTGATAACACCTCGAGTTTTTAATTTTATTTGCTCTTCAGATGATAGAGAAACTAGATAATTTTAGACGTGTCAACAGCAGGGATTCAGATGCTAAGGCGAATGCTATCAAATAGATTGGATAGAACAAAGAAAAATTTTTCAGCAACAAACATACAAAGCTGTTTATTTCTAGGGTTAAATCAGACAAGATTATGTTTATCTCATTCCCAGTCTTTCTCTAAGGATGGCTCGATATCAGACGCGAATTAGTTTTGATGGTTATCAAGATTTTGAAATATATTACTATGGGAACGATACAATGCGTACATAACACTATCATCCACATAACAAAGATCATTATACAATTTTTGTTAAATTTCAAAATGAACAAACTAGGGGATAATTCTCAGCAATTGGGGACGACCCCATTTGCAGGCTTGAAATCCGAGCGTGAATGTCAATCGCAATTTTGATGCCCAACCCGTAAGGAGATTGGCAATCCGTGTCCACAAATTCTTGGGAAGCCCATAGGCCAAAAAAGTTTTAAGATAAGCAATTTGCACCTGATTCTATCAAAGGTTTTCACTGTAAGAAAGCTTACATCCATAGATTTCCTTTTCCTTTCATTGCTTCCGCTCAACTCAGGAGCGCACTTTTTAAGCGCAACTAGAAGTTTGATAATCTCTCGTCAACTATCATCAACACCATTAACTCCCATCTCAAATAATAGATTGGAGTTTGATACTTCCATCATCTTTTCCTAAGTTTGATGCAAAAATTGTGCCTAACAGATGGGCATTCTGTCCTTGGTATGGATTAGCAAACTCTCGTTCATGCGCAAACGTAGAAAATATGCTTTTTACGACTTTGTCAATGGACCATAATGTGTTTTTGTCTGTCATCAAAACTGCGACCGGGAATTCATAAAATTTGTATTCATTTAATTAACGAATGTTTACAATTCATAACACAATTATGATTACTTATTTCATTTCTTTTAGTTATTTGTTACAGAATTTTAAGTAAAGAGGTGTAGGTATTCAACATATCAAAATTACAATCAAATGTATTAAAAAAACATCGCCACACAGGACTTTTATTGTCGTCTGGCATTGACTTGCCTCTCCTTACCATAACTTTGCGAGGAGCGGATACACAAACAAAGATAATTACGTATTTAGCCTTATTAGTTAAAGCAATCAGAAAAATTAGATTAAGTATCATATGCATCATCTTATCCAAATAAGTTAATCGCTCTTATCGAAGTAATTAAATCAATCATCAATATTGTATGTTTTGTCTAACTAAATCATAAGTTTATCGCCATTTCCACTCTGTTTAATACAAAGTGGCTTTCTTATTCAACGTCACAAATTCATAATATCATATCTAATAATTTTGTGAATCTGAAAATAGTAATAAATAATAATGTACTTTGTAATTTTTACATAACATTGTTCCAATAATAAAATATAAGCACAAACATTCTTACAATTTTATATAGTTAATACTTAGTATGTTTTCATGGACCCAAATAAATTTCAAATCTAATATTTTAATATTTTTGGATAGCCCAATAAACTATATTACACAGAAATTTCGTTTTCAAGTTATACACCCTGCGACGGCCGACGATAGTTTCATATAATTTAATTATTCTCATGTTTGAATTGTATAAATATGTTCGAATTAAAATTAATGTAAATTATTATCATAAATAAATAATACCCATTTATAGTTATAGGCGGCCTTGCCCATAATAAATCTAAATTATAAGACATTAGTGTTCGAATGATAAGTAAAGTTAATTATTATATTTTTCTTTTATACTAAGTTGGATATGTAAAGCTAATTGTTATTGTCAGAGAAATTAGTATAAATGGTTGCTTGTAATAACGTAAATGCATTATGCAATTTAACTTGAGATTGCATCATCCTGGTGTGAAAAGGATGTATAGAGAGAGACAGGTAGTTTTATAGGTTAGGAGGGGATAGACGATGCCGATAGCGAGAAGACGATGACGATGATCATTGAGTTAGGCAATTGAGCCGAGTAAAAAACATTATGTGGTGGTTGTTTTATTTTTTCCCTTTATAAATGTAAATGGATAGTGGATCCATCGAAGTACTTAGACAAGACCTAGGTCTAGCACGTAACCGGATCGCGTGGCGGTCGTTTGATACGGATGGCTGTATAGGTAACAGGAGATAGGGCATACTGAATAGATAAAGAGTGTACGACCATGAATAATGGAAATTAGAAAATGTTGAGCGCAACTTATAATGCCGAAGTTTTTATAAAATGCTAGAAATTGGTATCTCTTGGTGGACGCTAGTCGGTTGTTTTGATTCTTTATCCTTTATAAACAAAGTAGAATGGAAATACGTCATCGGTATCCATCCGAAGTCCAGCTTATGGGTCTACAAATAAACTATACGAACCTACTGTATCCGTCTAAAGCTTCATTGAGGTACTCATAAATGAACAATTTGACTTTCGGGCGTCCATCGCATTACGCGGGCTTTTCTCTCTTGATAAAATGTCGCACGGCGCCCGTGGGATAATGACTGAAATCCGCTAAAAAATTCCCCTTGAAAAAACATAATTGGTTCGACGATGCTGTTAACTGGTATTCTATTCAGCTTCACCGTACGCGGCCGGACAACTCACAAGGGTGTTTAAGGCGCATGACTTGCCTTGTGGAGGATTTCTAAGAGATCCCCTGGGCACAGGAAGTCACTGGAACACCAGCACAAGTTGGGTCCATTTTGTTATCCAGACCGAGTGGTCCGGAGCGTGGAAAACGGGGGCTTTTCTAATCCCGCGTGTATATACTCCGTAGGAGTCCCTTAAAGCTCTATGCTTTCCCCAATCCTATACTCCTTGTACACAAACAATGTACCGCGGCATCCTAAGGTTGAATTTGCGGTTCGTAGACGACACGGCACTATACACACTCGACACACAGCCCAAAGATTCCAGCTTTGATCGGTCTGGATGATGAGCGCGTTCCCTCAACGAGGAAACAAAAGTATCTATTTTTGAGAAAATCTCATAATATGAATACAAGTCGGTCCGATAGTCCAAGCTTATGGAGCTTATAAATGAATTTGTCATGCCAGATCTTGTCGAAAGCTTTTGCCACATCGAATAAGACTGCTGCGGTTGGTTTAGAGCTGTATCCTGGAAGTGAAGGTTCTAGATCGACCCCGTAAAGAGCACAACAATGTACTTCTTTAAGGGAAAATCAGAGACCCCTCTTCCATTGCAATTATTCAACAGATCTATCCTTTAGGTTACAGAAGTGAAGTATCTCGGGGTTACTCTAGATCGAAAACTTAATTTAGATAAACACATAAAACGCGTCCGGGACAGGGCGACCTTCAGGGATGACAAATACCCATAGCAAGTTATCTTTCCGTAATAAACTCACGTTGTTCAAAACTTGCATACGTCCAGTCCTAACATATGCCAGAGTAGTTATTGCGTATATACCGTCCTACAAAATACATAAACTGCAAGTTATTCAGAACAGATTCATGCGCACAGCCACACAACGTGCTCCATGGTATGTTAGTAATCTCAATCTAAACGAGCAGTCCAACGGTACATCGAATCAACTATAAGCCGCTCCAACCCACTAATGTCTGCGGCTGCATCCTACAATATCAAGCTCTGGCATAAAAAACGCCGCCTAAATTTGTTTTCACAGATCCTAATGATTTCATCATATGCGCAATCGCAAACGCTCCTTCTTCGCCTTAAACGAACGCCACGGGTCCCTCCCTAATACTATGCCAGAAACTCTTGCCGTCAGAAACTCCTGACAGGTCCACAGCCCTAACGCATCAGACTCGCACTTTGAGACCCCAAATACGAGGATGGCCCGCGCCGCCCCCGCTGTCCCTAACGATGACCTAAGCTCAGGTCCGTATCTCTTCGAGGCGCCCTTAGGCAACTACTTAAAATGTTTCTGCGGCTGGAGTGCAACGCTCGCCCCGCGTATCGCATCAGATCACGCTGGAAAAGCCTTTGAACTAACAGCAAGGTCCGAGGAATGGTTTTAGTCAAAATCAAAAACCCGTCACTACAGTCGACTTCAACACTCATTCGTTCAAATAATCATAGAAATATTTTGCCTGATTTTAATCCATCTTCGAGAAATCAACAAATAGACATATGGCTAAAAAAGGTAAACCAGTTTGCTGCAGTCTACGGATAGGACAATAAAACTACTATCCATTTTGCTATGCAGAAGCTCCAGGGTTCAACCAAAATTTGGTATGAAAGTTTACCATCAATTCTTTACGATTGGTCTCAGTGGCAGGAGAAATTAGTTAGTACATGATCAAACGAACAAAATTATAGTCAAATTCTGGAGAATATGTTGAGACGTAAAAGTAGATACGATGAATCTATTGAACTATTATGAGAAACTAGCCTTATTGAACCAATGCATCATAGAGGGTAAGCGAGTTGTGGATTGCATTATACATGGTCTAACGAATAAGATGATGAGGCCAAGGGCGATAGCATTGCGTAACACGCACCCCGAACAGTTATTACAATATTTAATGAGCAGCAAAGAGACATGTCAAGCATTAGTACGTATTATTTACAGATTTAGACCAAGTAACAATTTTGATTCAACGAAAAAAATTCAGTGTGTATTAGACTTTCCTTGTCCAACAGATCAGCATACAGTACGTCAATTTCTCGGCCTTGTAGGTTATTTTCGAAAACTTTAAAAATTTTGCTACTATGGCACATCCACTGACAAAATTTGCTGGCAAAGGATTTTGTATGGGTGTGGACAAGTGAGCAAGAAAAAGCATTTAATACGTTAAGAAATAAATTGATGGACAGACCGATACTAGCCATCTATGATTCGGCAGCAAAATTGGAGCTACACACCGATGCCAGTAAATTAGAAGTTGGAGGTGTTCTCTTACAAAAAACGCATGTGGCATATTATAGCTGTAAAACCTCTCCTGATGAAAAAAAAAACCTTAATGCTTAACGATTTAGAGACATTGGCTGTTATATGTTCGTTAAAGAAATTCAGAATTTATTTATTAAGCCAGACATTTAAAATAGAGACTGATTGTAATGCTCTTCGGGTCTACTTTTACAAAACGAAGTAGGCATTATACCTCGAAAAGCTCAATGGTGGTTATTGATGTAGAAGTTCCATTGCACAAATGAGTATTGCCTAAGCATAAAGATGACTCACGTAGATATTTTGTCACGCAACCCTATAATTAACGGACGATGAGACTGTACAAGTGTCGGAACAATATCCAACCGCTACGGTCATCGATAATGAAGATTGGCCACTTACGTTACAATGGGTGGTAAGGACTTATGTCGTGTCAGAGATATTCCTAGCTCAGACATAGACGCGGATAAATCGAAATGTATTAAAGATAATTTTGTGATAAAAGATAACAAAATATATTGGTACATTGACAGAAATCAAAAGAATATTCTTCGGATAGTGCCAAAGGGTGCGAAGTGGCAGATTTTTCGTACGAATCATTATGACATCGGACACTTTAGCGTTGACAAAACTTTGAAACGAATCAAACGTTCTTACCGGTTCTCCAAAATGTCAAAATTTGTAAATAAATACGTTTATACGTGTATAAAATGTGCTTACGTTAAGAAACATAATGCATTCAAAGAGGGGGCACTTACATACGAGCGAAAAGGTTGAAATCTCTTTTCATACGTTGCATATAGACCACGTCAAGCCCTTTGTCACATCGAAACGTTGACATGCTCATTTATTGGTTATTGTCGATGCTTTGTATTTATGATGAACAAATAATGATTCGTGTAACTGACCCGACGTTAGGTTCTCTAAACCGTGCATGAGGACATGCACGAGGTCAGGATGGACGAATGCCAAGTTTGAAAATTATTTTAAGCCGATTTACTTATAATTTACAGTGTTAAGTGAATCGACATTGTGCTTGCACACCGAGAGCGGGGGGGGAACTGGTGGAAGAGAGCGCGGGACACGTTACAGTTTATTAAACTATATTTATTAAACTACAGTATATTAAACACGGGACAGTTTATTAAAACAAAGTTGTAAAAAGTTTTCAGTGTTTTTGTTATTATACGTAATAAATCCCGCCGAAAAATATTTAACACGAAACCGCCAACTTAAATGTTACTAATGCTACTTGCTAAATCCGAAACAAAAAATAAAACATTAAGAAAAATTAACATTCGAAAGAAAAATATTTCCTGCAAACTGCGATTTAAATATTTATGGCTATTCTGAAACAATAAAAACTAAAAAAATCAATCCGTATTATATCACTCTTGATACGTTTTAATATGAAACAGCCAACTATCAAAACTCGCCTCACCTAATCTATATATATATATATATTGTCTTTGTTCGCCAATCACGTAAAAACTACTTAGACATGGGACTGGGACCATTCGATGCGGAATGATTTGTAGATGGTTCTAGGCTACTCATTTTTCGAATTCCGTAAATCCTTCGCCATTTCATTTATAATAAAAATTACCCAGCGAAGCGGGCGGATCAGCTAGTTATAAATGAAAATATTAAAAGTATGCATAATATCATAATGAATACCCGCCTTGTAATACACTAATAATATTGTCGGCTTCAATGTAATGTCCACTTGTAAGACGATCGTCTGTTCTGCGATAATTTCATTTAAACAATGTTTCAATATTTTTAAACAAAAATAAAGCGTTCACTGTTGTCCTTACCTACGGCTGCCGCGTCGAACAATGGAATGATTTATAACTGTAACATGTGTTGCTTATGATAACCAGCTTGCACGTCACCTTCAAATAACCCTAATGTACATCGATTCGAGAAAAAGTCAAATTTTATAAAGATGTGTCGGACGCAATTTTATGTCAATTTTCATAATTTCACATCGTTTTAACTCAATATTTTGTTTGTTTGTTTATCTCTTGTCGACTGTCGTGTTATCCATTTTTCATTATTTTATATTCTTTATTTGCATTGCTTCAGCTGACACCGACTCCAAAAACAATTAATTATTTTAATATTTATGAAGGCAGCTTTTATTTATTTTTTTACGGTATTTTATTCAATACTTTTTAGGAATTATCTTCACCAAAATTTTACTTGCGGCTTAAGACAATTGTAAATATATATGATTGGTCAATTCGCCTATGGTCAGGACCGAACCCAATAATACATCCTGATTCGAAGGCAACACTCTCAACCGCTCTTAAGAACTTTTTTCCTAATGAATAGCTTGTTTGACGATAAATTATTATTGCAATATGAAAATCATCGTTTGACAGGTATGAATTAAAATAAAAATCTTTATTCTATTTTACATACTCACATAATACCAAATATCATAAAAAGTAATATTGATAAATCATTTAAAAGTTACTTGACAGAGTGAAATAATCGTGTGACGGTGAGTTATTTATGTGAAAAAAGATAGAAAATATTGGATATCTCAAATACTTTCAACTTTATGAAACTTTGAAACTTTCATAAAATTGGTAAGTTAATGTTTTCATTCCGATTTTCGAAAATCGTGTTTTGACCAGATTATGACATTTTAAAGTCCTTTAATCATCTATTTTTATGATTTTCCCAATAATGTCTGTATCTTCGTGTGTGTGTACGTGTGTGTGTTTGCGCGTGTGTGTGCCTAGGTAGTCTTAGACTAACATCAAGAGAGGACTACCACAACTACTTGTCGCAGTTTTTCGATCAGAAGTCTCTAAACTTCTACAGCCATGGATTTACGACATTCTACCTACAAAATGGCAACAATTTGTTGAATAAAATGGCATTAATATTTATAAGTATATATTATAATTAAATGTAATAAAATTTTATGAAAAATTATGTTGTTTTTATATACACAATACGAAAATACTTTTCCCCGACCTTATATTTTGAATTATGATACTCACCTAGTGAACTGGGTACTTTGTTATAGTAATTATGTAGCGTTGAGTAATAAAGAACTGGACAAAGTAAATAATTACGAAATGTCCAGAAATTTGACAAGCTCAAAATCCATTCAATACAGACCTTTTCGAGCATCACATGCATATACACATAAATTATTCGTGATATGTTTAATGAATTACTAGAGAAGGTAACATTATATTGAAGTAATCCTCCGTACGCTTAAGTGAGGCGAAAATCTCTTTAAACACAAGTGGTTGAAATAAAAAATAATAGTGAAATCAACTTGGTAAGCTTAAATCTAGCGAAAAACCCTTGAAAGTGCAAGTGATGACCAAAATAAACCGATGAACTAAAACATGGAGTTTTTGCTACTGATGCCTACTGATTTGCGTGAAGAGCCTCGGAAAATTTTATGCTAAACGTGACGACGACAAACGGTATCCAACTTAATATTTCTTTTCATCATATAATCCAGACTGGTGCGGCCGGGCAGACACCTTGCGGCATGGCTGCGGTGGCCGTCTCTATCCGGTCAGGCAATTGCGACGGGAAAGAAGAACGAGGTGAGCACGCGAACGACTGGATACTATAACGGAGATGAATTCGTTGCTAAACTACGAATTAGTCAATAGCGAGTCTTATATAGATAGACTAAATATTGTGATAAATACCAAAACTAAAATAAAAAAATCATGATTATAATGTTAGAAAATCCGCATAAATTTAAACCCGCATTTAATGCTCTCTTAAACCCGCAGTGACTTAAAATTTCTTGATCACGTTCACCAGAACTGCTCACGCGTCTTTGATGCGAGGGAATCGTATCTATCGCCAAGACAGCACACACCTCTTGCTGTCGGCGTCGATCGTCTTGTAATGACGTCACAACACACTGGACTATCGCAAACAACAGTTCAATATATTACAATGCAATATACAACCTGCGCATGCACCCGTTCGTATTCGCCGCCGTGTTTCCGTGTTGTGTCCATTGAATTTATAATGCACCTTGTACATACATTATCACCGTATCACCATGTCGCCACCGTCCTGCTCTACCTCCATAAATTTTGCTACAGAATGACGTAAACAGTATACAATGATTTATTATACAAATATCCCCTCCTCCCGAATACAATTCGCACTTGGCTGGTATTTTTATTTTTTTCCGGCTTTACACCTGCATTGCTTCCATATCAGAGAATTCAAAATACTTTCATAAATAGCTCTGTATGTTAAGTGTCAATCTACTCAGAACAATTTGTTGACAAACTTAAAAGAACAAATTCTTTATCATGTGCCAGTTAGTCGTAAATTAATTAAGTACCCCAAGCTTTTCCTAGTTACCCGACAGATATTAAATGCAGCTGCAATTAAATGTGCTTTTTGCCTTTGATGTTTCATGTTGAACACAAAAAAAAAATATTTTTATTTTAATTATTTTTAAATGGCAATAACTAATACAATAATATTAGCAATAAAAAATGAAATATAATAATAACGGTTATTTTATAAACTTTTTAATTGACGGTAAATAAAGTTTACTTACGATTTTTCTTTTATCTTATTGTTCTATAATTAACTAAACAGTTCGAAATATTTTATGTTACGATTTTGTGTTTAAAATTTTGGACTTTTAATAGTGTTCCGATGCACTCACGACAAACGTGTTAACAATACTAATATTTTTTAATGAGCTCGTCGCATTAGTATGTAATCAGTCACGCATAAGAACTAATTTCTTAGAGTTAGTTAGAAGAAGTTTCTTTGCAAAATAAAAGCCAAAGTGCAACCGACCTTCAAGATTAAATGTGGTATTCGTTCGCGCTCCAGAAGGAAGGTGAATTCGTCAGTAAGTGACACAAAGCTTACTTCATCGCCAACTCAGTGCTTTTCGAGGTTCAAAGAGCGTAGCTGTGATCGCCTAGTGGCACTATTATAGCACCTTTCACGCCCGCTGAATATTGTTTATATGTATTACAATTCACCCCGCAATTGACCACATTTAAATAATTTTTATTCATGCGCGCGCGCACTGCGTCTCACACGCTCGTCGACCTTATGTTGCGTGAGATCACTCTTGCGCGTAAACAACTCCCCGTTGTCTCGTTAGTTTTTTGTCGAGGGAATTTCATACTACGGATTTCGAAGAGTAGAATAGCGTAGACAGCAATTCAATCAATTTATTATCTAAGTAAAATCTTCAAATTTAAAAGTAAATGTAAGCTTTTGACTCCTTTACATGAAAATTAGACAATTTCAACTTCAATCACTTTTTTATAACTTCTTATGCATGAGTTCGACGATATTAGGATAGAATATTATGAATTATAAATACAATAAATCGTAAAGTGCTTAACAAAGATACAAGTATTCAAATAATAGACATTTTTATGCTTTAATTTTGTGACATATCATCAACTTTTTCTATTAATGCTTTTCTTAAAAATATAATCTTCTCCATGACGTTATTATACAATACTCCCGCATGATGTCACGTAAAAGGTTTCATTGCAGTTTCTCTCAAATGTAGGGCTCTAATATAGTTTACACTAAGCGTTATTCCCAATGAACTTTGACCATGGGGTCCTCAAGCAAAGATCGTATATCTATTTAAAAAGCTGGCAACACACAAGTGCCTCTGCGGTCACGGATGTCTATTGACGGTTGTCTTCTTTAGACAATCTACCTTAGACAATTTACTTTCCGATGGCCCGCATTCTCGTTTCTCTTTACAAATTCTGTAAAGGAAAATAATATTTTCTCTAAAATATTAAATCAAGCTTTTGATTTTAGTCCTTATTTTGTAATATTTGTATTGAAAAAAAATTGGTTGTCTGTAAAGTCGGTTTACGAGCGATAATTTTAAGTGATAACGTCAAAAGAAAACATTTATGAAAAATTGCATAATTTTATGAATTGAATTGAATTATTATCACTTGCTGCAATTGTTGTTATAATAAACAATGGAAACCACATTAACTTTTCACTTCGCTTTATAAACAGTTGACAAAACAGTTTACGTATAGATTGTGTGCGGCCGCTGTCTCTTTTCTACTCAGACGCATCGGCAGATGGAGTGGAAGAGAGATAGTCACAAGCTGAACGCTTAGGTCGATCATATCTCACTATTGTTCCGCGCTCTCGCTCGCAAGCTCGGCTCAGGCGGAACGCGACAATGAGTCATGCTTTTTCATGCGTGTGGCCGGCGTTCATCGATTTATAAGACGTTACTACGTCAAAAACTTCGTGTCTCAAGGGGACTCCCCTACCTTAAATACCTATATTACAATCTCACTTTAACAATGTTAATACTTCTAAACATCGACAATCCAAGTCCAAAATTTGCAAATATAACATTCGTTTTATACGTTGTATAACCTATAATTACCCAGTTTTAGGGTAGAGCACGAACGAACTGTAAAAGTCACTAAACCCATGCGTATTGGAAACGTCACACTTCTTTGAACTATGGTCATTCTTCTCCGTCATGTAAGTTTTCTTGCTACATTTTTCTTCGCCATTTAAAATACTCAATATTTTTTAATCTTACACACAAGTGATCTACAAAAATATTCATTTTTGCAGACTTGGTATTGCACCGGCATCACCTGTATTGTAGACGACTGTATCAAACACTAGGCTACCATCACAATGAAGTTTATATTTAGGCTAGTATAGTTTATTTGAAAACTAGGAGTTTGAAAGGGCGTTAATTTGAAACAAATAACTTCTCTGTACATTTATTAAATGTCCGATTCCTCGACATCATCACAGCTTTACTCGCCAACTGTACCCCGGGGTTCGAACATGTAGCACTGTTGGTAAGCGCTGCCCAATACACCGGTGAACTTGGCTTCGTAGTTGTATATAACGTATTGGTTTTCTTCTGAAGCGCTCGCGAAGCTGTGCTCGCTCTTCCTGCATTCGCTCACGAAGAAGTCCATGAAGTATCTGTTACTTCTCACGGCGTTCATGGAGTGCGCGTGCGCTTTGGACGCTTTCCACTCGTAGGCGTTCTTCTCGGGATGGAACTGCACACCGTAGAAGGGGTACCTGGAAAAGAAAAACTTTAATTGCATGACATGCATAAAGAAATTCTAAAACATTTGTAATTGTTTTTATATAATATACCGAATTAATATTGGCTTTTGGATATATGTTAACAGGTAGTTAGTTGGTTGAAATTTAATATCGTATTCATATCATTATGTCTGTAGTTCAGTTTTTTATAATTTTTTAAGCAAATCGGTATTTACTAAATTAATAATGTTTAAAAATCTACTCATGTGTTTTCACATTAGCCTCTTTGCAATATCATCAATCTGTCTGCGACATACGATTGTAAAATGCAAAATATTGAATAGCAAGATGTTTTGAAACTAAGACGACATATAATTATTGTAGCTGCATATAAAAACAGTTTTTTTTATTATAAATTGTATTCAGAATAAAACAAGTCTGCATCCCCAATAGTGAATAAAAGTGAAACTTATCCCTTTATTTATTTCAGACAAACAGCCATTCACTTTTGAATTTCAATTTTGCACATAAATGATGAGTTGCGTGTTTGTTTTCATTTCCACGTAAAAACTTAACCTAGTAACCTCAAATTTTACATACAGAATTATTTTTGCTTCTAGCTGAAACATGGGAATGTATTATAAAAAGGATCATTATGCATTTGTATGATAATTTTTATGCAAAAAACTATATAACTGACTAATCTCTTACTTTGGACACAGAGCGGTTGTACTGTAATCAAAATGTTAGGCTATATATGAAAACGAACGAACATGTCTATTTGTCTATCGGTTTTTCTTTCCTTTCGCGAAAACTATTGAATCAACTAGTTTATTTTGCACAAAGAGTGGCTACACTTTTAGTCAAAATATAGGTTATACAATATATTTCTATATTTTTCTTTATTGTAGGTGTTTTAGATACGTGATTCTGTGATGTTTATCACTACGTGATTGATCGTCGATATCATTGTATTATTGTGATAGTCAATTACTATGTTTAATCTTTATGATTTGTATTAAATATTGGGAGAGACAGTTTCGTTAATAAGTTGATCGGGAAGCTATTGAACTAATCTGTTTCTATTCAATACTGTAAGAATAACGTCAGCTGAACTTCGCCGAGAGACGCTCCGATAAAACTAAACCGAGTATTTAAAATCGCCTGCAAGGTTTCGTTACTTATTTTCGATTTAAATCCTAAAATGTTACTATCGATCAATAATTTAATCCTATTTAACACATATAATGTTCAAAACGCATGTTAAATTTTGTACTATCTTCCTTCAACTTAACTCCAGAACAATATTGGGGCGGCTCGACTGATAAAATACCACACTCGCGCTGAATAAGGTCCTGAAGTAACAACTTCAGCTATTGTCTGCAGTCAGGGAGAGTTCCGGTGATCCACTACCTATTGCTCCCTCCATCGGCCTGATCTCCCTCCATTGGATATCCTATTCCCTCCCAAGAGGCTGGCAGATAAGGCACTGGTGACTCCTCTGGGGTTGCGAATGTTCATGGGGAACGGTGACCATCTACTCTCTGACGGCTTGTCTGCTCGTTTGTCTCTCGAATATGCTAAAAAAACATATTTCAGTACATAAGAAATTCACGACTTTTGCTAATTTCGTTATGGGATGAAAGTCATAACGTGTTTAATATTAAATACTTTACTTGTCTTTTCAAATTTATTTTTTTGAAATTCATATATACTGGTTTTTTAACATTTAAAGAGCGCATTACTTTAGATTATTGTTTAATTTTATTTTATTACACTGTGTTTATTAGTTAAGAACTAAAATAGCTTCCCTTTACTTATTTCTGTAGAATTATATGTATGTTTCCGCTTTTGTGTGGCTTTGTATATGAGGCAGGATTGAATCGAGAGCTCATAATTGTATATTTAGGATTTTAATAACGTCTGTTCCATGAGTGCGGTTTTCATATCATAAATCGGCAGTGAGCTGTCGTATTCACTAAAATATTGAATGCTTATTGCATATATATATTTCCTAATTAATGCCTTAAACCAATTTATAATACTAAGTACTGTAAGCAAATACTAAGTACAGTTCCGACTCATTCCAAGTGCCAAATATACAATAAAATATTAATCATCGTTGCCCGAGAGATTAATTGTTACTTACTATATAAGTCGCAGGTCTGACTCACTCGAGCTATCACATTATTATTCTCTAACTACAGAGCACAGACTGACAGACAGACGACAAGTCGGGAGGCCATACAGAGTACAATTAAGGAGACCACACGCGCCAGTCTAGTCCTCATTCTGACGTACTGCACCATCGGACTGTACCCAGGATACACTTCAAGTGCAAATACTCGACTTCTAAAACGGATCATAAGCACGCGCATCAAATGCAATCGATCGACGTCGATCGATGCTATCGTTCAAATCAGCTATTTGAAGTGAAATGTTCGACGTCGAACTGTTTCATCCAGCACAATTATTATCAGGGGGTTGCTTATCAATAATACATGTTTTATTTATTTATTTATTGGTGCACTTTCTTCCTAAATATGCAATAGCGAGAGAATGCAAGTTGCACCCCATTTTCATCCCCTTCCCAGAGTCCGTGGTTTCGAAAATGGCGAAAAGGACTAGAAACGACCGAGTCACGAGGGGGCCAGCGCGTAACAGTTAAAGGGACGAGTATGTATTGACGAAAATCGAATGTAGTGATGACGATAGATCGATCGAGTGAGCGATATCGATTGTATGTTTTAAGGCGATGAATATCGACTGGTTGCCTCGTCTTATCGTCCCTTATCGACCTTATCGACGCCTTGCACCGAGCGTCACTTGCTGCTGTTTTAGTGTACTTTATGTATATAAATATAAAATGTATTTTTATGAATAAAATCCCTAAAGAAATGTGGTGTACAACCACGGCTATCCTCTGAACATCACTGCCTATGTATTTAATAAAAATGAATAATCTGTCATTAGATGATAAATATGAATATATTCGAGATAAGAAAGTCAAAAAAGAATATTTTCTTCTTTCATACTTCTTAGAGCGGTATTATTTATTTGTCGGGTTTTAGTTAAATTTTTAATCATTTTTTTTAACTATATATACATGACAAACTAACAAGATTTTAATAAAATTTGATCGGTTATCTTTATTAAATGACAAGACTGAAAACTATCGTTTGTACTAAAATTCGTATTGTATAATATTTTGATTTCATAAAAATACCTCCTGTGTTCAACCGTCGATATAAATTTTACTCCGTACTCGTCGTGGTTGTGCGACATCACCCGCCAGTCTGCAGTTAAGTTGTATGCTCTTAAATTCTGAAATAATAAATAATATATATAATAAATAATATATATAATAAATTTATACCTTCGTTACGTATATTTTAAAATCATATCTGAATTACAATTAAAAGAAAATTGAAGGAGTAGGAGTGGCCTACTCCCGAAATATAATGGAGTAATAAAAAAATCGATATAACATTATGATGACGTTATATTACGACTACCTGGGTATCGTCATTTGAAAATTCGATTGAAGATCAGATCTGAGATGAAGATAATGTGTTGTTACTTTTCTTATAAAATCGTGTTTGTCAAAAAATTAAATAAATATTATTTTAAATAAATTGAAGGGTATATACATGTAGATACCAAATAGATTCTCGAACTAGCTTTTGATCATCGAGACTCCAAAATAAGAAGTCTCAGAATAAAAATCGATATATGCGTTTTTGCATATTTTTCACAAATAAAAAATATGATTATTCAATTAGAGCACAATATATATCAATCTAAGATGTTACTAAATATTATAATATTTAAACAATGTCGAGATGAGATGCGTTAAATGGCGTAATAATATAGTTTTTACAAATTACCAATAAAATCATACATTTAATAAAACAATTCAAATATGGTTGTTGAAAGCGCATCTGCTAATGATTCCAGTACACTTAGAACGCTAGTGGATGTGTTTGCTTGACTGTACCAGATGATGTGCTGAATTGGCACTAAGCGTGCAAAGAAATTACATACTATTTTAACATTCAGTTAAGTGTTTGACATGTATTCACTGGAATAAATACTCAATTCATTAGGATGAGAATTCGTAGTAGAAGTACACATATAAAAATCAATTACTACATGGTGCAAACAAAGGTCTAATGATGAATAACCGTAAAATAAAACCTAAAACAATCGAATAATATATGTTTTTTTTTTTTTCATATTCTGATCTAATTGAATAAATACTACCGGGCGATTCTGTCCATACTCAGTAACTACCATCATATAAAATCATAGATGTATACATCAATGTATAAAATATAAAAGATTTTACATAATAACCTGTGCTACTGTATCATTACTTCATCAAGAAGTGTTTTGCTTTTTCATTATCAATAATCTTCTTTCGTATATAATCTAGAAATGTAGTATAAATAAAAATATAAAACAGTTGTTTTGAAAACCAAATTACAAATATAGAAGACTACCCATCTTGTAATCAAGCAATGTTTGGCAAAAATAATCAATAAAAATGATTTATAATTCAAGTACGCTAATAATTTTTTTCTTAAAGACAATGAATGCTCGTAAAATTGATATAAAATATCGTTGTTTAGTGAAACTGAATTTAAATGAAAACTTTATAAAACGGAAAAACACAAAATGAAAACTCGGGAACATATGCTGAAAGTAAGAAGAGAATATGTGTTTACAAAATCTCTTCACAACGCCCTAGTATTATACTTCACAAATTAAAATAATAAGAAGTGAAATTTAGTTTCTAGATTTTAATAATTTGAGAGTAAAATAGGCCGGTTTGGCCACTTTATTCTAAATTTGTTACTGCCATTAGATATACTCTGCTTGTAAATATTACTGCGTTAGAGTACGCTGTCGATATATTGAGGTAAATTAATAAAGATAGGCTAATATTACGTACGTCATCATCGATGCAGAACTGGTGCGCGTTGACGGTCACATTTTCATTGCTCAGTATATTAATGACTTCCCTAGGCGCATGCGCGAACATCTTGCTTTCGCGAAAATCTGTAATTTGATTTTTATCTTTAATCTAAGTTACGTATTATACCTTAATATCGTTATCTAGAATCATATTCCTATTGCGAATATTATTCCTAGAAAAATAAGACACAAAAAGTTAAAATAAGCAAAAAATTAAAGCTCCTTAACTCTAGAAGACAGTTTTAATGCAACAAGTGTGATTTATTTCTTTGATTGTAAAATGATTTAGTGCTTAACTAAATAATGTAGTATTAAATAAATTTTAAATTTCTATATTTATATAAAATTTATATCACGAATTTCAACCATTGAAAGTCTAATGAACTTAGACATCTCCCCTGATGTCTACGACGTACGATGCTAGACCACCTGTAATCAACGGTATGTGATCTAGGGCAAAAGGGAATGCGTAATGGGATGCGTGTTCACATGTCTAGCTCTGTATCTGCTTCATTCTGGAACTTATTACTAATACATATTGTTGTGAATGTCGTTATCATCATCATCATCATCATCATTCATCTAACCTGCAGCCAGACGCTGTGACTGAAATGGACAAGTCCTCAAACACCGAAGAGAACGTAATTATATGAGAAGAGTGTACATTCTTGTCTGGGTGAAAAGTGACGGAAATGTATAGCCAGCCGGTGTTCGTGCAACATTTAGTCAAAAGCTGGAATCGGAAAGGGTAATAGATATTATAATGTGTCAATAAATACAACGGGAAAGGGTAACTACTTCCTTTAATTTTTCATTCTTCATTTTCTTCACTTTGTGCAGGTTTTCAGTATCTGTTTCTGGAACTTGATAGAATGTATCCAGATCCTTTTTAATTTCTACTTTGCTCTGTAGCAATGGTCCATTCTTTTTAGTGTCTGTTGTAATAGCTTGTGGTTTGTCTATGCGAATCCTTTCATGTGTAAATAGGGCAGTTAAATTTTCCATCTATTGTATTAGATCTTATAGTAAAAGTTAAGTAGATGGTATCAAATTCTTCTTAAGAGAAGGCTTTCTTTCCTTAATTATTTCTTCTTCATTCCTCCTTCTCTTTACTTGTTACAAAATTTTCCTGTTTCTGAAAAACGAACAAGTTCAAGCGCAGCCTTTTTTAATTTTTATTTGTTCTGTGCTAATGTAACATGTTCTTCTTGGATTTTGATGTCATGTCATGTCTTATCTAAGCAAGTCATTCCATGTGTAAATAGAACAATAAAGTATTCTTTCCATTATAGTATATCTTAAAGTGGAGTTCGTCGAGCTGTTTTTAAGAGAAATATTTCTTTCTGATTTATTTTTTCCTTTAATCTTCAATTCTTTGTTTTGTCCACTCGGTGTCAAAGTTTCAATATCTGTTACAATAAGTTATTGAAGTTTATTCGCAGCCTTTTTAATTATTCTTTTCGTCTATATTAATGTGGCCCATTCTTGTAATAGCTCAGGTCTTGTTTATGCAAGTTTATCTTCTTATTAGTTAGTAACCTATACTAATATAGATTAATTTCCTGTAAGGGCGCTTCTTGAAGAAAAAATTCATCATTCCTCTCTTTCCAGGAAGAGTCCCTCTCTTTCCAAGAAATAGACCAGTCTCTATCCCATTGGGTTTAGCTGAGCAATTTCAAATTTATCTATTCTCAGCTTATTACCAACTTACTTTGCTCTAAATATATTCAATCTTCACTACATTGTTGGTGAGATATTTGTGAATGATAAAATTGACGACACCTTGGAATAAAATATTACCGTCATGCTATTAGAAAAAGTTGCCAAACTAAGTGCTTATTACATCCTCTCCCTCTTGTTGTACTTTAGATAAACCTATAGTGCGCCAGTGCAACTTATATGCCACTTCTTCCAGCTCAGCAATCTACTCATCAGACGGCCAAGTGCGTACGTTATAGGATGGCAGCCAGGCTTTCTGATCCAAAGATTCTTAACATCCTGTACTTCACATGCCATGACCACAATTAAAGCCAGGAACAACAAAGCCAACATAACTCAGAGCCGTTTATTTAGTGTGGCCATTATAGAGGCGGTTTTGCCATAATCACCACACTATTACCGATCGTTAATTGCAATGTCTAAAATTTGCTTTTAGTTAGGTGACCACTCTCGTTTGGTTAATAGCCTTTTATTATTCGCTTTTCGTTCTTGGATAGAAAGTAATACTCTTTCTTCCTATCCGTATGCATAATTTATACAATGTTATTATATTTATAATAAATACCCTTATACATTGTAATGTTGTAAAGGGTCTGACGACATACCATAAAGCTGTCTTTGTCATAAAGGCAATAATTTATCTTGACTTAGTAACGTCAAACTTTTTAAACATAAGATTTCAATCTAGATTTGTAATCATTATTAAATGTTATCCATTGCAATTGGTTTTTATCACCTATTGATATTACTTAGTGTCACTTTGTCAGATAAACTTCTCAAATAGAACCAGTTTTTACCAGTACATATTGCGCAATTAAGGCTCTACGATTTTAAATGCAAGTGATTAAAATAATAAATATCTATATCACTTTCATTACATACCTATATAATGTAACAAATGTAATTTTAAATAGACAACAATCCCATATTTATCCCAGACGATCTTTTTGTTTATTATGTTTCCTAATTAAGTGATTTTAATTTAAGTCCTAAAAAATCTAGTTTTTCGAGTTGGAAAATATACATACTTTACAGTCGCTATTTAGCGATACCTTACCCATATTTATGGGTAAAGTTATACTGTAAGTTGCTAATTAGCAATATACCATTTGATTTCGAATAAAAATATCCGGCTTGAAAATGGTGTGATACATATTCTCTTGATGTGCGATAAATTTTAGAAGTCATACACACGTTAATACTGTTCATGGTAGCGTCGTAAACCTGTCATTTACATAAAAACTGATATGTAAACTCAGAACAAAAACAGCATAGTGACCGCTTAAAATATTCGAAACTGTCGTTCATATATGTGGTTTTTTTTAGCACCTGCATAAGTGCATTTGACAAAAAGAGACAAATTTGGTTTTTTTTACTCAAAAATCTGCGCATACACTTGAAACGTATAGTGGACCTCTTGGACTTTTTGTACGAGATCAAATCAAAAAATTTATGATGTTAATAACTCTTGGTATATGTTGGTGTCATATTTAATTTGAATGTGAAAATACGACAATGAATACTATTTTCTATACGGTTTTGGTTTTTATCAATTTCTTGTATTTTCCAAGGTGTTTACGATATAAAGTAAAAGGTCTCCAAGAAAATCAAGAGGTTATGCTTCGTGTAAGGGTGCAAACTGTCATTCAGAACGGATGCAAATTTATGTTATACATAAGTCTCGAAAATATAAAATTATCTTTAAGAAGACAACAGTAACTTTTCGTATCACCAACATATTGTCAATAATAATGATTACTTTTTAATATAATAATTGATTGTGGATAGAAAGAAAACATAGGACATTTTTTTACAATATTGTTATGCTTTTAGGTTACAAAGAAAAGCTCTAATGATAATTAGCTGTTATCGATGTCGATAATTTTTAAAACTTATAAGCAATTATTATCTTGTACTAACAGTTTTATCCACCCGCTACGCCCTGCGTTAATTACAATCTTGTAATGACTGTGTCTTATCCCGATCCCGCCCGCTGTTTCGACTGTAACCCTGCTTTCTATTCCAGTGCCAGAATCAACACTGATCTCGTTTCTTCCTTGGGCATTACTACTATTTTTTTGATGTAATGTTGATTGGATTTTAAAAAAGAAAATAAATTGAATATTTTATATTTTTTGAAAATGGATGTCTTATGTTTGCAATCTGTCGTAGTGTGTTATTGGAAATGAAAAAAATTGAATTGAGCGCGGTTATAAGTATCTGTACTTTAAAAATTTGACTCGCGTCAATCGACCGTTGATTACGTGCTAATCAACAGGCAACAATAGAATACGCGCCACTGTATTTTACAATTGTCCGTTGATGGGCTGAACTCAAACGTGGAAAAACATCCACCAAAGATGACCCTCGCTCGGGTTGCCCGACAACGGTAGTGGCTGCAGAAACGGTGAACAACCTAAAAAAAAACATTTTTGCTAATCATCGTGTCACCGTACGTTTTATAGCCTAAGAAACAAATATTTCGACTGGTACTGGTGGTAGTTTAACGAAATAGTCCCATAGTATCCTAAACTATCCAGTAAAAAACGAGTCCATTTCAATCTGTTACTCGATATCTCGTTGAGATAGTTCCTACCCATAGTACTTAAAAAAAATTATAATTTAAAATACAATTATATTTCCAGCCTTTTATTTCTTGAATGTACTAAATAAAAGACAAATCAATACGCTTATGAATTTTATAAAGTTACAAATTATTCAGATTATGTATATTCAGTATATATAATATTCAACCTTTCGGGAATTCGCTATTCGCTGCTTCCGCGACTTCAGCGCCACCAAATGATTGAATTAACGGGGGCTTTTAGAGGTATTTTAACTACGAATGCGAATATGATTTTGCGATCAAAAAAATTACTATAGATTAAAAAAAAATGAGCATATTCAAAACACATAACAATTGATATTTGTTTTTGTGTTATATATATACATCATTTCAGTAAGCAATTTTACATAAGAAGATAGTTCAAAACTCTATTAAAATTAGGTGAAGTACTTTTAAAGCGTAGCAAAGATGACACCTCGTGACACCTTGGCAAATAATAAAATCGAAGAATAGTTATTACTCAATTAAATTGTTATATATTTGTTAAATAAGTAAAGAGTTTTTTTTTTTTCAAATTTACTTTCAAATGAAACATGGAAATAGTTATAAAAGCGAGTTTTCAATCAATCACTTATAAAATTACATTCGGACCACAATCATCAAAGGAATAATGCAAGTTATTTACTTAAGTCACGCTACACCGTTAAATGTGATAGAAAAATTTATGATTTATGTCACATCAAATAGTATGAGACTTATTTAATTATTAAAATTGTTTGTTATTTTTGTTTTAGATAAATAAGGCTCGATATGTATCTAATATGTAAAATGATTAAGTTTTTAATTTTAGTGCAACTCGCCATAAACTATGTGTTACAACATATCAGAGTTTTTTTCCATTGAATAAGAAATTTTAATTACAAAAAAATATATATTAAAACTTGTTCCGTGTTCTACGCGACTTTCTTTTTGTTATGTATTACGTTCATGTTCCGTCATGAATTCAATAATAAAAAGAATAAAATAAACGTAATAAAAACAAAAATATTCATTAACTTGGTATAATATTTTATATTAAGCATATTTTTATCCGAATTTTAAAATATTTTGTTAAATAATTCCAAGAAATTTTTTGTTCAAATGTAAAATTAATGTTTTACTCGGTTTTAAACTAATATTACCCACATTCGTCACAACTCGTGTAACGGCCGATTTTAAAAAATCGATTAATTTAATAATTTTCGGAAAATAGAAAAAATACTTAAAATACTGAATCAAATTTCGACATAAAAAATTAAATTTAAAATACAAAAATCTGTATAGGTTTAAAAGTGTCTCTTAGAAACCTCCTATATACACCCATTTTTAACGGTTTTTGTGATTTTATCAGTAAGGTATAAATAAAATTTCAAAATGTTATCCACCTTTATGTAGTCTTTATTCACACGCATATTTTAACGTCTCCATCATTCACCAAGATTTAGAGGCAACTGCAAATGAGACCTTTACTGAAGCAATCCAAAGAACATTTTTAATGTTAAAATAATTGTTTATACAAAAAGTACGAATTTCCTAATGTCTGCTTTTATCGATATTTTTTTAATACGAATGTTAAAATCATGGGTAGTATTAAGTTTTTCCTTTTTATTGCAGCAATGCACTTATTTCTTTGACTTGTTTTCCGTTTGACAATCGCAATTTTATAAAATTTACATTTATCTATGCTGCATGTTTATGGCTTACAACACAGCAATTTTAGTGATTCGTTTTATTTTACATCAGTAATTTAAATAAATGCATGTGCATTTGATAGCCCGAATGTTTAAAATGGCCTCTCAAAACGCCTAATTTATCCGCTGCGAACGCTGGCGTCGATTTGGTCCTCTCCATCTATGACTTTGCACAGGGCGAATAGTGAATATTACATAAAACCTACAAACAAGTGTAAAAAATACGATTCAAGGACGAAAACATTGAGATAGTTTATCTATAATCATACCTGGTGTCACCATCTCAGACGATGACGTCAACTAAATGATAATACATCGAAAACAACTCATCACAATATCGAAAAACACAAGATTAACATCATTTCCATCATGATTTTAATTACATTGTTATCTGATCTCTGTGGTCACGTATATGTTGCTACAACGATTACAGACTGATCATCGATTCCCTCATAATATAAAGGGACATTTGTACCAAAATCAGAGATACATCAACACTTTAACAAAGGTTGAGACAAACATATGATTCTGTATTTTCTATATTATTATGACAATCTTTGCTTTGGGTCGATTATTGATTTCGAGTTATATATATTTATCTGTCATCGTTTCTCAAACGGATGAGTCTGAGACAACAATGACGATGAAATAGATTACAGAAAAACATATTTAAGAAACCAATTATTATTTTATAATATTGTTTATTTTTTTGAGGATATCATTTATGATTCCCCTACGTCAATAACACAACTTCTATATCGTATACGTATACGCAATTTGAACTACGATGCATCATAAAGGGCGAATTCACCTTTGTTGACGTTTGCACCGCCGGACCCACCGTGGTCCGTCTGCGCGATGCCGCGTGCATCGCGGCCATTCCTCTTTCGTCTGTTGTACATTCCGGGAGCTATCACAACCTTCTTGCCTAGGGTCTGTGCCTAAACCTTTTGAACAACCCTTGCAAGCTGACAAGCGCTCCGCAGAGCTGGTACGCGACAGGAGATCCCCGAGGGGCAGACTCCGTGAAGTAAGCACGGGAGAAGGCGGTCCCAGACATTCAGGTCGGTGGACTTCACTATATGCATTGCCTAATCTGATTTTCAAACATCACAGTCCGCTACAGACATGATGAGATTTACGCTTTAATATAAGAAGAGGCATGGGTTTAAATGTAGTTTAAAAATTTATTAAATTTATTTTTATTAAAATTGTTCAATGAATTATACAGATCCTGATACTTGTTTTTCAGAGCAAATAACATGCCATTAGAAATAATGTTTAATTTACAGTTCACTCCATTTTTACTAATCTGTTCCATTTTCAATGCGGTTGTATATAAAGGATCATCGTTTCGAGTTCGAGCATGTAACGACGATTTAATACATTTTTATGTATTAATTACAGTAGCGTGTGTGGAAATTCCAGGGTCAGCAGAAACTTGTCCAAATTCGAATTTTATATTGAGAAATTGTATTATAATCCACGACACACAAGCACATGAGCAGACGCGCGCACGCGCACACGCGATTATGGCTCCCGGATATAAATTTTTGAATTTAAGCTGATACTTGAAATACGTCATTTTTTTTTGCGAATTTATACTTTACCACTCGTACAGAATGTATCACATTTCATCACTGAAACACATTACGTATGTCTATAAAATTTTAGGGATTTGCGCAATTCTCTCACGATCTCATCAGCAGGTCCCAACTTAGGTAACAATGGTACCAAACTATGGGTATTCCATTTCATACAGAAACGGCTATTTAAACCGTTTCTGAAAAATAGCCGAGAATACATAAAAAAAACATGTCTGTCGAATGTAGGACATATTTTTTTGAAGTCGTTTAAAAAATGACCTTTTTGTTTAATGCAAATTTAAAATTATCATAAAACTATTATTGTACATTACTTCTAGGCCTGGCATTCGGATACGTATATTATTAAATTAATACCACTAAATTTGCTCCATAGTATAGGACATGCATCGAACATGCACTGAAAAAAAAAATTGGTTATTCCAACCATAAGTTTGAATAACATAATGAATTTGGATTGTTGATTTTGAGCGAATCAATATTTTGGTTGTCTTAACCAACCTGTATATTGGTACGATTGATCCGATTGATTAAATCACACATATTATTTGTTAATACAACGAATTATTCAGTTATTACAACAAAATATATTTAACCAAGCCAAATTCGAACTTGGTTAGAAATATTTTTTTCAGTGTGCAACAGTACGTACCATTAGTAAATTCTAGGGGCAGATTCCCATAGCATAAACAGGGGAACCTGTTCTCCTTCTTTCCCCGGCCGGACGCCAGGATGATGAGCAGTTCGAAGCCGAGGCACGTGCCGAAGACGGGGAAGTAGTCGCCCGCGTCGTTGAGCTCCATCGCGACCTCGTAGATGTGCTGGCCGGCGTCCGCGTACCCGTCCGACTGGTTGAAGTACGTCGCTCCTCCCGGGATCAAGACACTGTTTCGCACACGACAAGAAGTCTCAAAATAGTGCAGTTGTCCAAAATCGAATTTGATCCTGATGACGAAATAACTGCCGCTCGCATCTCCACTCGCATGGACAAATTAAACGGACCTCGCCCTTTTCATTGGATGTAATTTAAAATTAGCCATAATAATTTATTTTTTTATGATATCATTTGGCGGAATTTTTGCCAGTACGTATGAGTTAATGACCATCGTATGAATTTTTTCATGTTACATCGATCTATTTCGCTATCAATCCAAAATGTTATCTGGACCCTGCTTTCAATTTGAATTACGTTGGCACTATCAACTACAAAAAAAAAATCGGTAAAACGGTTGACCCTTCAGGTCATCCTTAAAACTTCTCGCTATGATATTTATCGATGTGTATTTGAGTTCCTCAAGTTCAAAAGTATATATGCCTCAAAGGTCGAAGACTTATCTTTTACCTTTTTGAGCTCAAAAATATCGACAAAATAGTTAAAAATTCGTGATACTTTAGAGCTTAAAGTCTCCAAAAATATACTGTCAAATATTAAGTTTAAGCTTAATACTCATTTAACCTCTCCGAACTCATAAATTTAATTTTAATACGTTTTTAAGTCTTCGAGTTCAAACATCTGAATTTATTTAAATAAGACGCTATTTGTTCTAATTTATAGCCAAAGATATATCGAATACTTAGTTTGATTTTGATTTATTTGAATTATTCGATGCAGTTTTTTAAGCAACAAAAATTAACTGATCCAAATATCACCAAGAACCTTAGAAGTAATTTAAAAAAAAAAATTTTGCGAATTTTTCATCAACGATATAACTCGAACATACCAACCGAATCCGATGCAGCTTGCAACAATCTATGTGGCTTTCTAAGCAAAAGAACTAGTTAGCTTTTGAAATTTGTCGGTACACTAGTTTAGGAAATACTTAAAAAAAAACAATTTTTGATATTTTTTCAACACATATACACACACACATACACACGTCACATATTTAGACATTACTCTGAAAATTATCGAAATTGACTCTTAGGACCCTTAAAATGTCAAAATCTGGTAAAAGGTAGATTTTCGAAAATCGAGATGAAAACAGTAACTTCCCGATTTTTTTTTAATTTTTCAGTTTTAATAGCAGAAAACTAATAAAGTTTTTATTATAATTACGAATTGCATACATTCTACATTTTTTATTTATCAAATTTTTGTCATCTTTTTCTCTTTTTTCACATATTTAAAAGCGTAGTCCCTCTGTACAAAAAAGTGATTTCGCCCGTATCTATTTTTCGTTATTTTTCTTAAATTGCGGCAATTCCAGCAGACAACCGTCATGCATACTACTACATCATAGATTGACGGACTGAGATAGGATGTGTACCTTCTTTGCAACCATCGGGCCATGCTCGCCTCAAATCGGATGATCTTAGCGTCTGTTGTTATTCTGTTCCTAATGTAGACCATAGATTTATATATTACAAAATCTCTCATGTCTATAGGTGACAAATATCAAACCTAGCTTGGTCAACCGTTCAAAACGTTTCAAAATGGAATGACACCAAGCCAGAGCGTATTGTATAGTGGCTGGGAAATCAAACGCCGATCACTTCAGAAGAGGTGCAAATATGCCTCCAAGATCTATAAAAAGACAACACGCCTGACTAAGTCCGAGCATATTGGCAGAATCGGCATACCCTTCAGGGTCTCGAACATTCAAGTCTCTCGCCGAAGTATCCAAGGCGATTCTTGTCAGCCGTCGTTTCCATCCCCACGCAAAGAGGATGATGCGCTGACCCTCACTGTGAAACCGCTTTTAAACTCGATTCTGGCTGATAGAGTATAGAACTACATCTTATCTTCTAATCTACATCTTATTTAGTATGGAAATTCTATGGCAGATGTTCATTTTACACAAATATTCGTGTGTCGAGTACTTTTTTCATTTGATAATTCGAGGGATCCAGATAGAATGCCTTTAATTTTGGTTAAAATGTTCTACCTAAGTCGGCACCGGTTTGACTCGTCTGTTTTGTGTCTCAAGTTCTTTCAAAATAGTCCCCGATTCTTGAAAGACCGCTTTAGTGCACCTGATTCTTTAAAAAGGTAAACGTTTAGATTCGTCCAATTATAGATCCTCCGTTATTGCCTCCTTGTTCTCCGAAAAGTGGAATACATTATTAACTGCCAGCTGAGGGCCTACATAGACAAACATCAATTGATAATCACCAGTACGATTTTCGAGTCAGCGTGCACTTGGTGATCTTCGCACTTTATCGACCCACATTCGTTTATATGTACTAACAACCTAGTGTTCTTGCGCGTTGATTTCTGAAGTGAAAAAAAAACAAGGGCTGCGAGCTGTTTTTGGAGGTATTTTTCAGATGTAATATGAGTTTGCCAAAGTTTAAAATTGCACCTTTTTACAGTACCTATCCAATAATTAAAACGATTTTTGGAATATTCTTATAATTGAAAACTTTTCTAATTTTTGGAACATAAATGAGTATGTCATAATATGAATTATTAAGAGGATGTGAGATTCTTTTTATGACTGTTTTTTTAATGTTTCAATATATTTTAAGCAACTTACTTCACCTTAATTCATTTAAGGTTTTATTTGTAATCTGTTAATTATTTTAATTAAAATATCTTGTACCCACCCATTCAATTTTCCAAGAAGATTTTCATAATAAGAGCGATCCTTGCCGATCCTGAAAACAATTGGCGAAAGTATGTAAGAAGTTATATGAAAAATAAAATAAAAACAGATTTTTTTTGTAATTATGTGTCAGTGTACAATTCGAGAACTTTGATAAAATTTTTGCTACATAATCTTTTATCAATCACATGAATTTATGATATGCTTTTCACTTATCGAAAGAATGATATGATGATATTCACTTTAGGTAATGCAGGTCACCAAAATCTTTAAAAACAACTTTTTCCTACAAGGAACTTTTTCTACGTTTTTTAAACGCTCAGTTACTTAGTGCCTTCTGCAATGTTATTTATTTTTTGAAACAAGCGAATTTCTAGGATTCTCATAATTGCGAAAAAACAATAAACGATAAAAGTTTACTAGTAGAAGTATCATATTATTCACTTAGCTTAAAAAATTTGCAAGAATAAAAAAAAATTAAATGCATTTTCAAACTTACATAATCGGCACCACTCTGGCACCAGATGCTTCTACGTCTTTGACGTAGGACGCGGCGATGTAGCTAGTGTAGTTCTCGTCGCGATATTTGCTACGGAGGTAAAAGGACTGCTCTTGCGACAGCACCCCTATGATGGGGCGCTCGTTAACTTCCCCCGAAGACCTGACCGCCGCCTCCACACGACAGCGGAATATGTACACCAGCGTCAACAGCAAAACAGACTTCATCATCACCGTGAGTAAGTAAGTGTCGATTCTACCGTTTCTCCACCTGTACCAAGTTTGGGTTGATCAAGTACCATCGCTCTGAATTATTCCATTTGATAAAGGTCGTTAGTCATCGATCAATTAGCCAATATTGATTATTGTGTGTTTAATTACACCGCTAATTATATGCATTACTAACTATCAAATTGAACACACAGGATAGGGAGTGTCCATAAACTACGTAGCTCGACCAAGGGGGGGGAAGGATAAGCTTAAGCGCTACGCTGAGGCACGTAATAGGGGAGGAGTCGAGAGCAAAGCTACGTGGTTTCTTCAGATGAAAATTTTGTTGAATAAGATAATTTGAGTAACTTGATGTTAATTTAACAAGAGGAATCAAATAATTAAATACATTATTGGAAAAAAATAAACTGTTAATAAATTAATTTATTATTAATTATTTTATTTTATAAATAAATTAATGTATCGTGAAAAACCACGTTCCATTGGGTTGGGGTGTCATCATAGAAAAGGCTACGTGAGGCCACATGGGGGAGGGAGGAGTCCTAGAGACTAAAATATGACCACGTGGTTTATGGACGTTCCCATATCAGTTTATTACGTGTGTTCGACACGATTAATTTTGTTTTTTTTCATTGCCACGTTCCACTATTTCCTATTTTACTTTCAGTGATTCTGTTGCGCATTTATATACAAGGCTAAACAAACCTGGTCAAGTTTGAATAAACCTTTCACCTTTAGGGTTCCGTAAAAATTATCTATGTATCGTTTTCAGGTATTCCGAAACTTTTACTTTTTTCAAACAAAAAATTTAATTTTTTAGAAAATATCCGAATTATTCAAAATCTTCAGTTTCCACAACGAAAGTTAAAAAAAAATACAACGTCTAAATGAATCACAGTCTATACTTCAATTGCAAGTGTAAGTTTGTAATCATAAAAATTTTTTTTTCATATAATATAACAAGAAATTACTTGTGCTCTAAGGCCTTTTACTGTCAAATTTCATGATTCTAGATCAATTAGAAGTACCTATAAATTTTCATTTAATTGCGAGCTTCAAAAGGTAATGCATTAATGGCCGTATTGTAGCCGTATTTTTTTATTACATTGACTTAGAACCTTGATTTTTTTACAGTTCCAATAGACCTCAAACCTAAATATTTACCATTAATTTCAACTCGATACCTCTATGCGCCTCTGAGAAAAAAATGTTGATAGACGGATGGACAGACGAACAGACGTCTGTCTGTACATCCTTGAATGTTCTGTCCAGAATGATCCTATAAGGATTCCTTTTTGCGGAATTGTTTGTAGATGATTATAGGACATTTATAATACAAAAAATGTAAAATTATGTTAATATGGATGTTTGTCATACGCTGACGGCTGAACGGATTGTAATCAAATTTTGCATAGAGGTATATTACGTCCTTAAATATGATATAATATAAATATAATAAGATTATATTCTATTATACATATAACAACATTATCTTTTATGTATAAAATATACCTTGGGAACTGATAGTAGCAATAACAAAAACGAAATGTATAAATACCAGTAATAATGGAATTTATACCATTATTATAAATTTAAACCATTATTATATTAAAATATAATACCATTATTGTCTAAGATCGGTATCTAGACAGGCACTGAAATCTAGAGCGAGATGGGGACTAGACCGAACAATGGAACCAGAATTGACGTCAAGAATATGACCGTGACAGCGATCCAATTTGACACCAAAATCGACTTCTTTGTCCACGGCCACGGTCCACTATATTCATTTTTTGTCCACGATGGCGAAAGCAGGGATACATATGAATAATAAAAAAATAGTAAATGTAAGTTTACGCCCGGAAAAGCGGGCGCATGACAGCCAGTAACAATATAAACTCACTCCGATTTCTCAGAAGAGCAAGCAGAGACTAGATTTCCACTTGCTACGATGTTTTCATATCTTCCTCGCTTCGCTCATAAACATGAATATTTTCACGCAACCCGTCGGTTTCGGGTACTTAAAATATGCAGAATATTTTCTAGGGCGACTCTTGCGTTTCCTTTCCTTCGCACACTTTGTGTATGACAGTGGACTTCTATCGTATTTGGATAAATAATATCGATCGACCATGGATGTTTTTCTGCGTCGATTTATTATATATCATAATTATACTAACTTCCGCCCGCGGCTCCGCCTGCGTAAATATAGAATTGATTTCTTCATCTTATAAATTGACCACTTACGATCTTAATAGTGACCCTTATCGCCATTCCGCTATCGAATCCGACTTCGGTCCTGTTCTCGATGCCAATTCGTCTCGCTCTTGATTCCGTACTTGGTTCCGTACTTGATTCCATTTTTAATTCCGAACCCAATCACCATTTAAGTAGAATCCGATTCTGATCCCGCTTTTGATCCCGATCTCGCTCTCAATTTTTATTTCATGAATACTTCTTATTCCGATTCTACTCCCTATCTTCATTCTAATTATGGTCCAAAGATCGATTGCGATCTTGATCTCGACTCTTGATTCTGTCTCTCCTTCCATTTATAATTTCGATAGCACCTATCACAGATCCAGTGTAGACGAAACCGTGGCAAATGCAGGTGTCGAAATAAAATTTATGATATTTACACTTGGGCTAGTGTAACTTTCTATGAGTGAAGGATGTTTTAGAATCTGTAATTAGATGCTTGTCTGAGACATGCGTTAACATGCAGCATGCAATCCACCACCGACCCTCTAATTTGTTCTTCCACTACTAATCCGCACCTAACGAATTAAATATTGATTTGAGAGAAGTGACAAATATTGAACATTAAGTAAGTGTTAATTTTCTATTTATATTAACCGCCAATTAAATATACAATTTCTACGTACGTTTCGCGAAAATTGTATCTAATGTTGTGTTGTATCTAGTTCGTACGAATGTGGACGGTAGACGCCCGAACTTTGTAATTAAACCAAATAACCTGGCAGTTTTATTTGGTTTAATGGGGTTCCCATTAGATGCACTGTAGCTATAAGTGATTTTTAATTGGCACCAAGAAAGGAATGAGGTTCTTCGTTCGTCTGTATGTGATAATACAGCGAGTTAATACATCTATATATTATACACAGAGTGGACAAAAAACTACTATTCAATAGCTATTAGTAAAACCTGCAACAGTATACAAAGAATTAAAATTACTTATTAATCTACCTACATATGTTCAATTGTTCATTCACTTATAGGAACATGTTCCTATAACAATAGAAATAGGGTGAATTAATTTAATGTGGAAAGGAATTAATATGAAATTCGTACAAATAGAACTATTACATTATATAGAATAAGAATAACTTGGACAGTTCGTATAAGGATAATTCAGTAGTGGCAGTCCAACTGGTAAGGTCCCGGAATGATTATCAATGAACAACAAATTCGGGGTTGGAACTGCTCTTCCGTTTGCTCCGTATAAAAGTAAAGGAGATACCTGGTTAAATTAACCATCACTTAATCCGTATGTAAAGTAGCTAAAATTTATAAAATAATTATTATTCGAGAACTAAAAAATGTGATATAAAATAAAATTATAAAAAAAAGTTTTTACTTTTAGGGAGTTTTTACCCCCTTCAAAACCCTTTTTCTATTATTGTATATAAAGACTTCAAAAGCAACGAATTCGTTGTTTTTGAATTCGACTCCAGCTTAAGATAAATCAGAGCAATTAATATCTTCTTAAAATAGAAGATATCCTTTTTGATTCGGTATTTAACGTTTCATATTCATGTGTTACATATATACCGTACATATAGATTATATGTTCTTTTACCTTGCTTTAGCTAGAACCGGCTACAAAAACAACTGTTTAGTTGTTCTTGAAGTTTTAAACAATTATTTAAATTGGTTTATGAAAGCGGTTTTTTATTGTATTAATTTACTTTTTAATTTATATTTTTAATCTGACGTTCTGTTTGTATACGAGGCAGTTAATCAAAGTATTTCTTATCATTTAAGGGTGGTTTCATATGTGACGCAAGTCATCAATTTAATTTAAATGTAGATGTTTTTTATTGTACATATTTTAAGAATTAGGTGCAAACATACTTCACGTTACTTGCAGTCTTACTGTAAATCCATGGAAGACCATTTGTTAAGAAGATTGGCAAGTGATTTTTCTTTAATATGCTTTGAAATGTTAATATTTTAATTCCATAAACGAAAATATTTTCAAACTCTGACTATTGATATGATTAAGTGTAGCGCAAACTGTCGAAGAAATGGCTGTTTTATTACATTTGCCTATATAAAACTTGCATTTACCATAACGAATTGAGTTTTTTTGCGCAAACTCTGTATACTATGCAACCCATAACACTAAGTTTTTCATTTAGTTTAAGGCAAAATATTGTATCCGATATTCACATTTTTTGCTTTCATTTATTACAATGAATCAAAAATTGATTTGGCAAAAATGAAGATCATTTTATTCTTTGTTACCCCAATTCCGAAAAGAAGTCCGTTTACTCTTTCAAGTTAATATACCTCATGGAAGAACTCCCAAATGGCAATAAAATTTGTATTAGTTGATCATTTAGCTACCAGAGACGTATAATTACTATTTTATATAATATAGACAATTGTAGATCAAAATATAAATAATTAAAATGTCGTGGCTGTTGTAAAAACAGCAATAATGCCTAATTATTTTCATTGAGAAAAAGGAAATTATACAAAATACTGATAATGATGATACTGTTGCAGGTTACGTATAGTTGTATCGTAGAAACAGAATTATTTATTAATAATAAACAACTCTATAGTCGATGTTTATATCATTTAATGAACGTACAAATATTGAATAGGTGCCGATATGTTGCGAATGCTAGACGACGCTAGTATATAAAAATCTATATTTGTTTGTTTTTTGGTATTTCAGGCGCTGCCATGCGGTTTATTCTATTGCGATAAAACTTGCAACTTAAGGTGATCGAAACTATTACATTAAGCTAAAGTGTCGAGAGATGTCGCTGCTGCGATGTATTACAGCAAAATGTTAAATTTTGTCCCAAATGCTAATTTGCGGTCAAACAAACTAAGTTTCACGAAAAACTATTTCTAAGTTTCACATATAAGACTACAATTTACTCTAAAATTATAGTATAATTAAAATATACAGCAAAATTTTACTTATCTTTCAGACATTTTTGGTTTTGTGCTATTAAACACATGTACACACTTGTCCGTGATTACTACAATTGGCCGATTTTTAGAAACGGGTGCCTTTACGAATAGGCCACACCCCTTTTAGTTTAAGACCAATTATTTAAAAAAAATACTTCACCAAAGTACTGCATAGCCAATCGCCCGAAAATCTTATGTTTATTTATCAATATGGTCACATAATATGTAAAAAGAGTATTGTTTGATGATTCTTCAATCATCAAACATCGAAGGATACATTTGTGATTTTTCATATAAATTATAACAATAATACACATTTAGGGTTCCCACGTGAATTATAGGAAAATTTAAAAATGGGATAATTTTACTGCAATTGAATCAAAGGTCCTATTGCAAACCAGTTAGTTGTCTTGTGTCCAAATGGGTGAATCCATGGAGAAAAATTAACCAAAATAAAAAAGGGTTTGACTCTTCTTTAGGGTTTCGTGAGAATTACTCAAAACCCTTATAATTTAACCAATAACTGTGACTATTAATTACTAAGAATCCACCTAGTTAAACCGATTTCGCTGAAATTTACAAAAATTATTAAAATTAATAAAAAAGATTTAGTGGTTAGAGTGGCTTAAACCATAATTGATTTCAATAAAATTGCTATTGAGATAGTTTAAATCAAGCAAAAGGACTACATTGTTTATAGTGCTTTACGTTTAAGTTTCATGGACATTACTAAAAAGTAAGGGATATGGTTAGATTAGTTTCGATGAAATTTTCAGTATGTTAAACGAAATATATCTGAGAATACCAAAATTGCAGCTCGTGATTCGAAAAAAAGAAATGATCGTAAAATATATGGCCAATTTATAAACATTATTTACTAATAAATTACTCCAAAAAATGTAGGATATGGTGTAATAAGTGCAGCTGGGCGAGAATGGAATTTTTCCTTTGCATGAAAAAACGATATCTTTCAAATCTTGTCAAATGCCTACAATGGTTACTGATAATAATTTAAAGAAAACAATACAAAAAAACTCATGGCGTATACATTTTTTACATGCCGAACAACTTTTAACAAGTGTCTAGCTGAAACCAACAAAAAAAAAACGATATTTCTGAATAACAGTCAAACGTGTAGGCCGAAATGAGTTTAACTTAGAAAATGATGACAAAGATTGGAAAACGATTTGAGCATTTATAACACAATCATTACGTACATAAAATATTTTGCAAAATTTTGCATAGTAAATTATTTATAAATCACAAACAAAAGTATACCGTTAAATAAAAACTAATAATAACATAATTGGCTTACGGTATTGTAGTTTATTGAAGTTACTATGCTTCATCCAAAGTTATCAAATATTTCAGAAGAAAATCAAAGTGTATGCAAATGTTACTGTTTCAAAATGTGCATAATTTCAAGAAAATATAAACAAGTTTACTTTCTTCATTTTTTTTAAAGTTCATATTTCTTAAGCGTCTATTCATCCTTTTTTCATCGTTATCCGATCCGTTGGAAGTAATCCTACAATGCAGTAGTAATTATTACCTTATATTTTGCATTTATATTGTTAAAATTACTATAGGACGATCTGGAATGATTGCCTATAAAAAAATTACTATTGCACGTATTGAACAACTTCTATATTTTTCAAATATGTTGTATATCTATAGAGAATTCTCGCAATTTCAAAGTACTTTAATTGGAAATCTTTATTATTTCACCTCGCATAAAGCTCTTTGTATAATAATTTTTATTTCCTCCTTTATATTACCTGAAAAAATCTCTTTAATAAGTTGCTATAAATAAACATAAAGTTTATATTATATTTATAGCAACTTATTAAATTTATAATATAAAGATATTTATAACTTAATGACAACCGTACGCGCTTTATTATTATATCTTTTTTTTCTAATAACTAGTAATGTCATTATTATATTATAAAAAAATCTGTATGTCTGTTGACCCTGCAGGCCATCCCTAAAACTTTTCGGTACAATATTAACAATGTGATTTTGAACTCTTCGAGTTCAAAAATACAGTTATCTCAAAGCTCAAAGATTTATTTTTAAATGCGAATCTTCCGATTTGTGATAATTGTAAATACATATATTTTTTTTATTTGAGCCAAAATTCCAATCTCTTTATTCTGTTTCGTTCTTTATTTCTCACTTCCTATTTTTTGCATTTTTAAAATGAAACTTTTAAATATGTACTTTTATTTTAAATGCGTCTTATATAAAATAAGTCTGAAACACGTACAATAAATAAACAAACCAAGAGATTTTCAAATTCACTTATGTATCATAAAATAGACGTGTCTTTAATTCAAAACAATTTTTCCAACTGTTGAACGTAACACGACTTTGAAAGCTTCGTGTCTAAAACATAAACATATTAATTTGCCCCTAAACATCACAGAACGTCCACCTTTCGTACTTACGACTCTGTGCCGTTCATCTTTCGTCTATGCATTTTTGATAGTTATATTTTCAATCGGGCACTAGGAAAATAATTACTTTTCATTCTCAGTATATTTTTTATAATTTGACTCAAAATTTAGCACGAATTTTTTAATAAATTAATATAACACCTGTTTATCAATTAATCAAAAATTAACAAAACTCTAACCGATAGTGTCAGTAGAGCGAACACCAACAACATGTAGCTTTACATTATTTATATTAATTTTTATGTTTTGTTACCACTGACCACAATATAATCAGATTTGTTATTTCATTCACTAATAAAATTGGAACGTTCAAAGCTGCCGGCGACGTCACACACATCTGACTCAACGCGTGAAGTGCTCCGGCCGTACCAAAATAGCTCCACGCACTCCACTTCACTACTCCACTTCCTTAGATAAGTGTGGGTTTAAACGAATCGGTCCACCTTATCAGCTGATCGCTATATCAAACACCGTTGGGCTGAAACGTATTAAATTTTAAACAGGTACAAAATTTACGCCACTAGTTCTACGTAATTTGACAAGAAGACTTTAATCCGAAAATACTACTAGGTGCTGTAAATAGCTCATTCTCTTTAACGCGAGACAATTCAATGTCTGATGAAATACTAAAGTTATTGTAAAAGAAAAAACAAGAATGAAACTGCATATCATAATAACAATACGAAATACATCAAGAACAAAAAAACGGTATGTATTTTTTAATAGACAATAAATAAACAGTGTACTTACAATTCTTGCGTCTTTTTATTTTATTACCGACTAAACGCACTTGTGCTTAGTAGTTTAATTTATATTTTTGACATCTATTATTACAATTTTTACTTTCGTCAGCGTCACAGTCGACTCGACAAAATTGCGATTGTTGTTTTTCTTTGGACGTGTAAAATCAGTCGATAACGCTGTATTGCACATGCGCCGTGCGCACATGATAATATTTCAGCACAACTTCATTAACAAATGGATCTTATCAATATACTGTAGTAAGTATATGAATAAAATTACCAATTCTGTATTGTTTGTTTAATTTGTCACGAGAAGAATAAAAAACTTGACAGAATTGTAGTCATACTACGCCCAACGTTTAAAAGTTAACTTGGGAATATAATTAAAATTTCTACATAACTCTAAATCGCCACATTGAAATCAGAACATAAGAAAAAATCGTTGACTTTAATTATAATATTGAGCTGGTGACGTATTCAGATTTCAGTTTTAGCATTAGTTAATAAACTGCAAAAAGATCGTATCATAAGTCATAGCAGAACGGCCCGTACATTAATACAGTAATTGTAATTTGGGAGACACCATAAACGAAAAATTTTCAAAACGTATTTTTTCGTAATAATTTTTATTTTAGATAATCGGTTTTTAAAATAAGATTTATTTTAGCGCTATTTCTTGTCCTAGCTTGAAAAGATTATTATTCAAAACAATACGGGAATTTGGGGCCAGCTTGTATGCTTAACCATCGCTCCATTTTTTTTTTCGGCATGTTAAAATTTTATATTTCATTCTTCATTAGATTTCATAAAGATTATTTCGTTGATTATATACTCTATTATAGATTCGGTAGAGATTAGGCAAAGTATGGCTTCGTTCTCGTGGGTTTCCGTTTTGTCGTGACGGTGATTCTTAATACCACGAGAATTGGAATACCCAGGAGATGTGAAGTTGAACCTGAAGTAGATATCGAGATAATCGCAGTACAGCACTGTTATAGATGAATACTGGTGCCTCTCCAGACGCACACCTGACCTGAAAGAAGGTCAAAAGCAAACCGACCATAGATGTATAAGCTAGCTTAGAACACGTGGCTTTGTCTCACGACGCGACACGTTCGTCAGTTCTTCGCTGTCATACGGGCCTTGTCAAGGACTTTAAGACTGACTGTTGCGCATTGCTCCGACTGGACAGTTACGCTAATAAATAGGCCTAAAAACAGTGAACTTGTAGGATTCTTCGTCCGTTTACAAGCGCAAGGTGGCGCGCTGCATGGTTCCGCTCGTTTCTTCTATAGACTATAGGGAGGTCCATCATCGCAAGAAGTTCTTCCTTCGAGCGGACAATCGCCATCGGGACAATGGAAAGTGGAAGAACACGGAAGCGTACGCATGCCCTGGTGCATAGGCGACGAAAATAACAGCTTTGTGGTTTGAGTAGATAAGACTCGTTCCATTAATTATCTTTTCTTTATTTACGTGGTGGAAAACTACATGGATACCGTGTACCCATGTGGTTCGGTGCAGTTCCTCGTAAATAAAGAAGAGATAAGTCATGGAACGAGGCTTCTTTGAGAAGAAGCCATCGGTCCTTAATCGCTTATTTAATGTGTTGAAAAATTCATATGCTGAAATTCCAGATTTTTAAGTTGTGCTTTATCACGCCGTTAAAATAGGTAATAACAGACATTATCATCTGCTTATGAGATTAAAAATGTGGACTAGGCATTGAACTCGCGTTTTCTGTATTATAAGAGATAATGCTAACATTTAGGCTACGCACTGCTTCTATCTTTTCTGCGTTATAATAAAAAGAAAGCTTTAATATTGTTGTAATAACAATTTGTTTATTTTAGTTTCGGGAGTCGCACGAATTAATACAACTGTATATTGAAAGTCCAACATACAAGAAATTAATTAAATTAAACAAAATAATATAAATAACTGGTTACGAATTTCACATAGCCTGTAGAAAAAAAGAATTATTACCTATTTGAATATCATAAATAACGATTAGAATGTGCCTATACTTTGAGTACTGATAACCTCTAAGAAAAGATTATTTGATGTGACAGTTACCACGGGAGTGTACGAGTATTCGGAACGTCGCAATATGTAAAATAATAGGTTAACCTTTACCAATATATGAATTCATACTTTCTCAATAGAGTTTTCCTGCGCCATTAAAAATAAATGGAAAAATTCTATTCCTATTGACACGTTAAGAATAACACTCGATGCAGCCGAAGCATCCGCATCTTCTGTACTTTAAGCGCGGATACCAGAAAATGTACATTATTATTACGTATATAAATGTATGGATATACTGTTCTATGTTACGAAGCAAACTATTCTATGCCTAATAGAATGAAGACCTCCATCTTATGTATCGAGATATTACGATCGCTATCCCGTTCGCGAATCGGACCCCAGTCCCGTTCTCAATGGCATTCGTCTCACTCTTGACTTCGATACAGGTCTCGCTTTCCATTCTCTTCTCATCACTGTTTTATTCCGGTTCCGGTCTCGATCTTGATTTTAATTTTGAACCCTCCCGGTTTCGATTCTCGATAGTGCTCCTCGTCTCGTTTGCAATGTCAATTCCGTTACCGGTCACAGTATCAATTTGGACGAAGCCGGGCAAATGCTAGTATAAAAAAATGCTGTTAAAGACTGTTGTGACCGACGCGATATCAACGTCTGGACCGACGTGTGCTCTCCGAGACACGGACCGTGTGGTCTGCGTTATAATAAGAACCCCATGGTTAATTCAGCCGTGGTCGAGCCTTTCGATTCGAGGCCTAAGCCTTTATCATCGGCCACCGTCGCACTATACTGACTAAACTATGCATTTTATAAGAACTCATAGCACGTACTTGAAAAACATATATCAAACTTTATTTGGTTAATCTCATTCACGTTTAACATAAACACCGTTCCTGTAGCTGAAATATTAAACGTCGGTATCTTGGACTTGTTTGTGTTTAAAGATTAACATTTTTGATATATATTTGATTTCCTTATTTCAAACCGTTTAGGCAGCTCACGCCGGTAAATCAACCAAGCGCCTAGTTTTTCTGACTTCAATTACCGTTATTGTGATTTTTTGCTGAAAACACATCTCAATAAGAAATAAATATAGTCGATAGCACTCGGGATACAGAACAATAGCTTCCTATTAAATGCAGAATTTTTGTAATCGCATCAATAGTTCCAGACATTACCCCTTACTTCGAAATTTACTAATTTACAATCTTCACCTATTTAGAATATGTATAAGTATAAAGAAATGACAACCTAATAATTCCTTTGTTATAAAGCAAATGAAAACAGATTAAATGATAAATTTACATAACCTATTTATTATGGAAAACCAATAAAATTGTCATTTATCCAATCATATGTTCAAACTGTATACCAATTTTTGTCGAGATCGGTTAAACCATTTTAATTATCAAAGGACAAACAGACAGAGACATAAGACGAACAGGCACTAGCCTGTCATTTAGGCAATCACATGTTCTTACTGTATACCAATTTTCATCACGATCAGTCAAACCGTTCTTGAGTTATAAAAGGACATATAGACAGACAAGCATAGATTTTTAAAATGGTAAAATTGGAATCAGTTAGTCACAAAAGGAATATCACAAAATTTTATAAATAAAAATGAATGTAAGACAGACGCTACACATTAATATAATAGTATAGATTGAGAACCATGAACCCTAAGCTTTCGATCCGGGCTCAGTGCTAAGGGCTGTTACCAATCATGCTCTGTTAGATACGAAGAAAGTGGTTTAATTTGATTTCATTTAAAAATTTCAATCATGGTCAGAATCGAACGTGACGCTTTCTAGTTTGAAGCCTAAATAATGTAGTCAATCTATTCGAAAAATATTTAATACTTATAAACATACGCTTAGAGACTAAGAAAGATAATAGTAAGTTAGAGGAACATGCACACAGAGACATTGCTCAATTAGAAAGAGAGAATGATGCATGTACTTAGCACACACAAACGCGTATAAACAGCATTGTTCATCGTATTATCATTATCAATAATCATTCATATTAGCTCCCTAAAGCCTTAAAAGAATAGGATCGTTCACATATACATAACCAGCATCAAGGCAGGACCATGAGGCACATAAATATATTTCCCAAACAGTAGTGTGAAAACTAGAAATTGGCATCACAGTGTTATGTATTTATGTGGAGAACAAAGTGTCAACATAAATAAAAAATGCTGACTTGCATTGTAAAAAATGTAGGTATGACTTATATCGAAAGTGTACACAACGAGAAAATGGAGTTTAATTATGATATTTAGTTATGATATTTTTATGTTTGTATTCAAACCCATTAAAATATGAACTTCGCATAGCCATATATCACCGAAAAACGATATAATTTTGTAACATCGTTCAATTTAATAATCTTTTATAATATAAATATGTCGGCGTCAAGCCGGAATTGTTCTCTCAGCCCATAATTTTTATCATGGACCAAGAAGACAATAACAATTCGCTTCCAATATAAACACTTTATTAAGGAAACAACCTCACGCGACTGTAATCGGGAAAATACTACCTTAGAAAAAGTGTAAATATATGAATAATACAGTACAAAGCACGAAATTCTGCCGCTGTGAAGTTAGTCACGAAAGCGTGGCAATGGTATAAAATTGCCACGCGGGTGAAAAGGAGGAATGATTAGAGAGTGATATACCTGCGCATTACATCATTCGTAGGCAATTCAGACCGGCAAAATTTCGTCTGTTGTAATGTACGTTAAACAACTTCGTCATTCGTCTAATTTATGCACCAATAGCAATACTTAGTTACTTTTGTGATAAACATACTTTCAATTTCCTCGGGCTTACAAAATAATGTAGAATGAATAACAACACAAACCATATAAAATATAAATTTTATGTGGTTTGTATGTAAATTTTATATAGAAAGCTAACATAAAATCATCAGTTACACATTTCAATTAATTTTACATAATAAATTGATGTAAATAGTCTCTTCAAAATTTACCCGAAAATAATTATGGTATGTAAATCATAAATTAACAAACCGTGTTAAAACTAATTTATAATAAAAGGTTGTTTAGAAATGTTTGCAATACTAGTATAGTTATAAATATCACCACTGACTGTAGTTTTAAATTAACAAATATGGTGATTATTATTAATAACCAAAAAATAACACTAGATGGCAGCACGATCAAGCGCCTATAGATACGTCTATGTTTTCGTTTTTATTGGACCATTTCACTTTGACAGGAACTTATATGCACTAACGCTATCTTTGGTATATATGTTAATGAAATAACTGATTTCGTTTCATTATGTTCCGACAGATAGCGTTCTTTAGATCTATATTCTTTTATTTGAACTGCAAATATTTTTGTGGCCACTATTATTTTTCCGTGAGTTGTTTGTATATCTTTTGAACTACAATTCAACTTGTTACTTCCATGTTTATAAACCTAATTTCTTGATGTACTTTGTTATAGTATACGTATATTTTATATGTTTTCGATAGCGAAATAAAAGAGGAAACATTGTTATTTTGTTAGCTCTGTATTTAGTTTAGAGATTACATTATTACTTACATTTCATTGAGTTACAAGCCCAGGCGTTTTGTTTGTACATCAGAGATTCAATTAAAATCTAAATGTCTTTGAGCACACACAATCGCTATATTATATATATAAAGCTACCCTGCGTACAGATCGAACATCACGTTCAATCGATAAAATGGATTGTTAATTATTGATATCTAAGAGTGTTTCTCGCAAACGTTTGGAATATTTTCTATATCTACAAACGCTAACGCTTGAACGGCATGAGCGGTGGTAGCTCCTCCGTTAATTAAGAACGTCGGCTTTGGACAAGAAAGTACGGGTTCAATCTTGACCTACGTGGTCAGAATCGATCGTTAAATATTAACCTATTTCGTTATATTTCATAGTTTTCGTATCATCGACCTGTGCTTAATAAACTCAGTTTGAAACATTACTTCATTCAAATTGTTCTTGCAGTTATCCAAATATACATAAACTATTCACGTAAAACTTACGGCTGTATCAAGGATCTAGCTAACCAGGATTTTTGATTTATAAGTATAGTGCTTGATATTGAATTATAGACTGATAATTTTAATATTTATTAATAAATAATAAAAAATACAAAATATGAATATTCATTTTATCCTAAGTGTACGCAGTTACAATAAATTGCCGATTTTTTTTATTCATATTTTAAGAATTAATGAATTGTGTCGGATAATGGGTTTGCAACGTAAGAAACCATTTTCTAGTGCTAATAAAAATCAGAACTTTATTAGTCATACTTCTTAAACGAATATTGTGCCCTTATGAAATCTAAAAAAATAGCAAACATGAAAGAAAAAAATAACAAACACAAAAAGATTATTGATAAATATACTCTCAATTCTATATTTATCAATAATCTTTTTGTGCAGTAATTATTAGGTGTGAATACTGCATCTTATTATTTATATTTGTTTTTATTTTAATTAAATAGGTTGCTGTAAATGAAACTCGCATAAAAAATTCCATTAACAGTTCAATTTTTAGACAAAATGCTGAAGCAGTTATTATTTTTCAATTTCATTAATGGGTGAAATTGGCATAAATGCCCTTTAATTAACATTTGACGCATCAAGTAAAGTGCTTTTTAAAAAGAATATTAATACAATGAAATTCGTCACTTTATGTTAATATACAAAATCAAAAGCGTACAGAAGCAAAATAAAATCTTCAAATAAAACAAACAATAAAAATTATTGTAGTGAATACTACTTACTATTCACAAACAAAATTTATTCAAAATATAAAAGTTAGAAATGATAAATTAAATACACGTAACTTTTAGTCGCAAAAATGAATTGTGTAAATCAAATTATGAGAAACTCCGTTACAAAGATAAGAAACGTCAAGGTTGACCTAATTTTTTTAATAAAAACTTTTATTTGTCTCTTGCACTTATAAATATTATTTTGTTTAAGTGCATTCTAGATGACGCTTATATTCTTCATTCTAAACTATTATGGAGGAAAATAAAGAATAACAATTATTATTATATGTAATATTTTTCGTTTGTACAATTACATTACTTTTCCATGAGCATATCGCTATTTTTTATATTTATGGACAAGGTTTAATTCAAATTTATTTATTGAGGCCTGCAATCGAAGATGAAACAAAAAACTTCAATTTTGTTGACGGAAAGGGAACCCCACACAGTGATATTTAACAATAATTCCATGATAATACCTACCCCATCACATTTTATTAAATCCGTAATTACGCCCTTACGTCAACAGGTGCTGTATTAAAATCGATATTGAGATGTCTCTATGACGTTAGAGTTTAGATTATTAATCTGTGAATAAGTCTATCTGCCACAGGCTAGCCAAAAACCTCGAATAACTATCCATTGATAGATACCCAACAATGAAATAATTATGTTTTTATTGCGAGACATTTCGTTATTTGATAGACATTTGCACAGAATTACATACCTATTATTTAATTTCTGCTTTGTAATGCTTATTATTTATATTATTTGTATTGCAAATATACCTAATAAGGTTACTGTCTAACGTAGGTGCCACCAGATTATTGTTATTACTATAAAATTTAAAACTGTGTTCGTTATCTCTTTTGTGATTATTATACTCAACGAAGACAATAAGGTCTACCATATTAGGTAAATGTCTTCGACACGCAGTATCTATCTGATCAGCACTATCTGGGGTCGTGACTTCCTCTCGACTATTTACTTACGTAACCTTTGGAACGATAAAATCCCCAACCGGCCTTTCATTCCCCAAAATTATTTGTTTATCCGCACAAAACAAAATGAAAAAAAAGCACTAAAACACTAAATGTTGAAAACAATTTCAAGATAATTTGTAGTCAGTTCAATTACAATGGCTTTTACAACAATTAAGCAGATAACAATAATATTCATTGTGATATTTAATTTTGCAACAAAAAAAAAACCAAACCGTGTAATTTATATTTAAAATAATACACTAATTTATTTGTACTAACCTGAAGTGTATAAAAATGTGTGTATGCGGATTTAAATACTTAAACTACATATGAGAATCAGCGTAAAAATATCACTTTTAATAACTCTGCGACAAGTTCTTTATAGAGTGAGATGGCACACAAATAATCTGTCAAATTGGCACCAGTTGTTATCTACATAAGTACTGATTTCGCTTACTCTTTTTAGGTTTACAACGCGGTATAAGGGTGAATGTATCATATTTTGAAGTTAAATTTTGAAATAGAACCATAATTTAACCTCATTGTGTCAAACGTTCTATATAAATATTTTGTCAATGATTTTATATGTAATTAAAAATTTGGTAATACTTACATTTATAATCCTACACACAAACTTATCTATGTTGCGAAACAAGTAATTTATAAAGAGAGAAAAGTCTATTGCGCAAATATACAATCAAATGTTGCGAACGAGATATAAATTATCTACATAAAGTATTTTAGAACTAATACTCTTTACAACAACTTTTTAGTACGATTCGGATATAGTACCTACTTAGAGCTCCTTTGAAAATTGTAATTTAAAATATTAGAAACGAGATAGAAGACTCAGAGACAATTTTTTTTTACATTTACTTTAACCACTAACAAGCTATGCCTATCATGCGATGCTAGTACTGAATAATAAATTGATATCTCTCGAGTTTGTTAAACTTATCGGTATCTTGAGAATTAATTTCATTTAAAAATTATTTTCTAATGCCAGCTCATATGTATGAAAGCATATTCAATTCTTATGACACACGATAAATGTTATATTAATTTTGACATACTGTTTCTATTACATAGTTTAGAAAATATTTTTGCTCTAATTATTGACGTGACAACGTCTTATAAATTGGTTTGCCGGGTGACACTTCAAGAAACTGCGTTACGCTCCGCTCACGTTATGCGCTCACAATGAGAGCGAGTGAGAGGCACGCGTCCCTACCACTCGGGCATGGTTAGCCCGCCTAAGAGCGAGAGAGACAGACATAAAAGTGAAAGGCACGCGTCCCTTCCACTCAGATAGGAACAAGTTAAGTTGTAGTAAACCTGTTTCATTGTACAAAATGTATTGCAAGTTATATTATGTATATTTGTATATAAATACGTATGTATGTGTAAAGGTAAAAATAAAATTTTGTTAATATGAAATTCAGTGCGAGATTCTTTGTATAAATTAATGTTTTAAATATAATTCTTTGTATAAATAAATGTTTTAAATTGTTACTATTATTTCATCCTTCTTCCTACTATACGAATGAATATTCACATTAAAATGATTTTACCACTCAAAGTCGTTGTCACGTAAAACTTTCGCCCGTATACCGACTTTACAGGCAACCAATTTTTTTTTAATGAAAATTAGCTACCATGAACGACTATAACGTTTAAAAGGTCTTAGTATATCTCATATATCATGGAATATCATGACTAAACGATTGGCCGAATATACAAACATGCCTTGAAACCAATAGTACACGCTTTAATTTAAAAAAGTATTTCAGATAAACTTTATTTCATGGACATACCATTCAACTGATTTGAGTGCACATACAAGGAAAACAAGCAAAGTGACAGATAGCGAAAACAGATTATCTAGCAGGTACGATATAAATATTTTTCTTTTAAGAAAAAACAGTCGATAAACATATGATGTCAATAGACATATGAAGTATATAACTACATTTATGGCGCTTTAATCACTTAAAAAAAATGTGTGGAGATAAATTATCTATTCTCGAATTAGGTTTCCCTATTTTATTAATTTATATACACACATATATATAAAATATTATAAGTTTAATTTAGGCGTTATATTAATCTGGTTGATTTTTTTAATACAATTTATCGCAACGATTGTTGTTATATATTACAATATACGTCTTATAACTTAGCCAATTTAACCATATTGTGGCTAAAATTGTAAAATATTCAGTTAGCGACAATAAAGTAAAAAAAAAAAATACAACCAACACTATTTTCTAAGTAATATTGTTTACTGCCCCCTTATTATTGTACACCTTTCAAAATTGATCGGTTTATACCTATCCGACAAAGATAACTAATGGCATTTTACCTTTGGTGTTGCTACAGAACTGAAAGAACTTTAACATTTTTTTTTTGACAAATCGCTTAAGTTCCTCATTGAATTTTAAAAATAGTGAAATAAATGTTTAAAACCATTACATATTTTAATAAAGTTCCCGGTCAATACATAAACAGAAATTTGAGTCTATGTTCGCCCACTTGGACATAGAATGAATTTGTTTATATTTAACTATATAGAGCAATTTATTTACCTGTAATAAATTTGATTTTGTTATTGTTTATGATAACCATTCCTGATTTATTATAAATGTCAACTTTTGGTTTTTAATTCCAGTCTCAACCCCGGTTTGATTATATTGTTAATATCGCTCTTAATTCTAATCCACATCACTCTTTCAACCCTGAAGTCAACAAAAAAAAATCAGTAAACTGTAGTAAAATTTGAAAATTTTAATATCTAACTTTTAATCATCTAAGTACCAAACAAGCTATCACATTATCTTTCAAAATTCGTTGTAATAAAACAAAGATATGTGGGGAAGAAATAAACATAATATGTCAACAAATAAAAAAAATCGATGCCATTGTATCAAAAATTAACATATCCTACAATTTTTGATTAAAAGATTTAATATAAGAATTAAAAACAATGACGGCTTTGATTATAATTTTTTTCGGCTATTAAGAAAACATTCAACCGTATTTGTTTATTTATTTCATTTTTCCACTGTAACCAGTGTAAAAAAAACATAATAAGATGTGTTTTTTTACACTACAGATACATAAAAAAAGGTTTTTTTATATAACTTTTAGTATTTTTGTGCTTGGAAACTCTTTGCTTTCATCTCCTCTGTTGTAATTCCAATCGAAATAACTTATAAAATATTAACGATACAATAATACTTGAAGTCTTTTTTATTCACTATTAATCAATAAATAATTAAAGTATTTAATCTAAGCTTTAGCTTTATTATTTATCTAATTATTGGCTATTATTTATAAAAAAAAATTATATAAAAATGAAGACATAACTGTTTTTATTAGTTAAATTAATATGTAGAAAAAAAACCTTGGAATTACATTTGTTTAAAGAAATTGTATATCAAATAAACAAATAAAAATATTACCAAAATAAGATTTTTTTTCTCGTAATCCGAGTAAATAATTTTTGAAATTACTTTTTGCTTTTTCATTTCAATTGTTAATAAAAAAGTGTGTTTTTTAATTGTTCCAATGACAATGGTAATTGGTAAAGAAATGAAAAAAAAATTACGGATTTGTAATTTAACTATTATCCAGATTTTTATATAAATCGTTTAAAAATTACTCAATTAACCAAAGTAGGACTAATAGAAAAAAATATCGAAAAAAAAATTAACGTGTACAGAACGTGAAGCACACGAGGTCACTACGCCATCCGTTTCTTGTTTTATTTTCATTGCGCTACTAAAATTATAAATATTGATTGTAGAGATGGCGACGGTAAAACTATTTTTAAGAAACTTTCTCCTTTTTTAGGATCTTTTTTCAAATTAGGTATATCTTAAATAGGTTTTAATGGTTTTAATATAATCACTAAAAACCAAACCTCTTTTTCTTATTAAATTGTTTATACCTTTTGTAATTTTGTTGCGCAGGCTTTGGTAATTTTCAAAATGTTTCTAGATATTATTCCGAATCAAATGACACCTCAATTATAATTTTTCAATGAAAAATAACCGAGAAAATGAAAAATGGCACTTGTGAACCAAACTACGTTTTAATATTTATACTTTAACCTGATCCAATAGTAACCCTTGTTACCTATTACTCTTAACAGCTTTCTATACTTTTATTTAGTTTATTTACGTGAAAAATATATCTCACTCACTAGAAACATGTTTGACATTTTTTTTTCGTGTAACATTTTCTCACAATTTTTACGTGAATAATAACACTTAAAATTTCGAAAATAAAAAAAAACAATATTTCCATTTAACACTCTAACTTATACTCTAACCAGTTATAATTCATACTAATTTATTATGATATAGTATAAGTATTAAAAATTAAAAATGGCTGCAGTCGTAACGTTATCTCTTGTCATGGTTTACCTTTATACATCAGTATAATAGACAGGCTTGTTAATATAGGCATGCTTTTGTGTTTCTTAGTTTTGCTGTGTTCAATCACCTTAAATACATTTGTTCACACTCATTTCTTTTGAATTGATGAATTAACATTTTTAACACACGATATTTTTAATATTGCCAATGTGTTATAAGACCTCATAAATCTGAACGAACGTGAATATTTTTTTGACGGATTGCAAATGGTAACACTAATACGATCGTCGTCAAAAGGAAAATGCCGCTGCCAATGAAAAACGTAATGATAAAGGTATTTTGAAATTTTAATATAAATTCTGTTTTGTGTTTAGTTAAAAAGCTTATGTGAGTAATGTCATGTTGCAATTAAATTACAGCTATTTTTATAATGCTATTAAACCACTAAAGTAATACCTCCGCAAACGATAATATTTTTCGTTTCTTATAGGTTGGTTTTGTAAATTGACAGTGGACGGAAAATATATTTGCAGCGCAGATCAACAAAAAGAATAAAAAATGTTCGAAATGGTATGAAGTTTTAATAAAAAATAATTAAAACGTTCTAATATTAGATGGCTTAGAAATAACAATTTAAACATTACCGTACATTTCAGAACGCTGCGGAACCCATGCAAGTGGATGTTCCTATGGAAGACAATGAAAATAATGAAGCAGAATGTTATGTTGTAGAAAACCCCACGTTAGATCTCGAAACATATGCTGCATCTTATACAGGGCTTGCAAAATTTTATCGTCTTATGTTTATCGCTGATCATTGCCCATCATTGAGGTTAGAAGCATTGAAAATGGCTATATCTTATGTCATGACCACATACAATGTTAGCTTATATCAGTTACTTCATAAGAAACTGGCTGAAGCTGTAGCTAGTGCTGGATTACCAGACGTTGCATCACAAATGGGCTCTCAAGATGTGCCTGTTCTCGATCCTATATGGGTAGAATCTAAAACTAAAAAGGCTGCCATCAAATTGGAAAAACTTGATACGGATCTTAAAAATTATAAAACAAATTCCATAAAAGAAAGTATCCGAAGAGGTCATGATGATCTTGGTGACCATTATTTGGACTGTGGTGATTTATCAAGTGCACTGAAATGTTACTCAAGATCAAGAGATTATTGTACTAGTGGCAAGCATATTATTATGATGTGCATGAATGTAGTTAAAGTGTCTGTATATTTGCAAAATTGGTCACATGTCCTCAATTATGTAACCAAAGCAGAAGGAACACCAGATTTTAATGAAGTTCATGGTAAAGATTCCAACCAGACAATATTAACCCGCTTAAAATGTGCAGCTGGCCTTGCCGAATTAGCAACAAGGAAATATAAATCAGCTGCTAAACATTTTTTAGCAGCCAGCATAGACCACTGTGACTACCCTGAGCTCTTAAGCAGCAATAATGTGGCTGTTTATGGGGGTTTATGTGCTTTGGCTACATTCGATCGTTCAGAATTGCAGAAGCAAGTCATAGTTAGCAGTTCTTTTAAATTATTCTTAGAGTTAGAACCCCAATTGCGTGACATAATTTTCAAATTTTATGAATCTAAATATGCATCTTGTTTAAGATTACTGGATGAGATAAAAGACAACTTACTTTTAGATATGTATTTAGCGCCACATCTAAATTCTTTATACATGCAAATAAGAAACAGAGCTCTCATTCAGTACTTTAGTCCGTACTTATCTGCTGATATGTACTTGATGGCTGAGGCGTTCAATCGTACAGTTACTGCACTAGAAGATGAATTGATGCAGCTAATACTCGATGGTCAAATTCAAGCTAGAATAGATTCTCACAATAAAATATTATTTGCAAAAGATGTGGACCAGCGCAGTACTACCTTTGAGAAGAGTTTGGCTATGGGCAAAGAATATCAACGACGGACATCAATGTTAATTCTACGTGCTGCAATGCTCAAAAATCAAATACATGTTAAGGTAAGGAAAATTGATATCTGAAGTTCCACGATAAATTAATTCTAATTTCAAATGAAATCATTTTTTCAAGAAAATGGAAGTGTCATGAGATTACCTTTATTTTTTTTTTATATTTGTAAAATACTTGTACCTAAATCTTATGTACAATAAATATTAAAACGATTAGAAAATGCATTTCAATTAATTCAAATATATAATTTCAAAAAGTAAAAGTTAGGTGCATAGTTTTTATTTTTAATATGTCAATTGTGCTATTATTTGTGTTAGATTATAGGGAAAGTCTTGGCACTTTTTAATTATACCTTAAATAATATTAAAAAAGTAAATACAAAATAAATATCAATCATCATTATATAATTTGAAGAGTATTACATTTTAATTATGATTAAAAAATCGTTTTCCTTATGGTCTATTGTGATAAAATTTAAAGGTAAAATATAGGTAGGTTTTAAGTTAGCTCGAAAGTTGCATGTGAAAAATAGTTGCAATTTATTTAAAATGAGATTTATAGAAAACTGAATGCCTAAGCCATCAAAGATTTATATTAGCAACTGTATTAATTTTGAAATAGCAAATTGCTTAAACCTTTTTTAGTAATAAATTTTATAATTACTTTATTATAATTTGATACCCACGTTGGAGTGCCATAAGATTTAAAAAGTGTGAAATCTCAAAAAATTTGTATTCTGGATGGAATATAATGAAAGTATATGTAACGTGAATGTCCTTAGACCAATAACAAAAGGTTTATCTATTTAAAATTTACACTTCTTACCACAAAAATTAATATATTGGTTTTTAATAATAGTATTGTATATTTTATTCTTCCTGGGGTCACTCATAAAATGTCATTTCTTTAAAATCTGTGTTAGATATATGAATATTATAAATGGACACTATTCATTTTAGTAAATATCCTGTATTGTAGTTGCTTTGTTAAACACACTATATCTTTCTATGTTGTAACTTATTACTTGGTTGTATAATGTATGTGTAATTCCAGCTACAAAAATTAAAGTAAAACTTTTCACTGATGTTTGTAAACATTTAGGAATAGTGTAATGAAATGTGGGCATAAAATTCCATATAATATTTATTTTCAATAGCTATTAAATTTTCATTTTCTTTAAAACTGTTTCCTTGATTTGTCACATACGAAGCATTTATTAAATTCACAATTTGTCTTCATTGAAAATGTGCAGGAATCAATCAAAATAAGAAAAAAAATTGTATTAAAATACCAATTTTATCATCGTACAATATTACCATATTACCATGTAAAAAATTATTTGTTGGAGAATCAAAAAATTGTTAAATACACAAAGTCGTTAAAAAGTTTCATTATAGATTAAATAATTAGTATGCTACCTTTTCATGTTTAAAACTATTTCACTATATGAATACAGAAAAAATTTTCACTACGTATGTGTGTATATATGTATATGATTTGTCAGGGTTGTATTACTCCACACTGGGATGTAACCTTCAATCTGTATTTCAGACTAGTTTTATCTCACAGTGCCACTCAAATGAATATTGAATTAATTTCTTCATCTTATATATTGATGGATCTCCAATTAGAATCGTGATCCCAGTGTCATGATCTCGATTTCAATGCTAGTTCTACTATCTGTGGTTTTATTCTCTATATGGATTTCAAATCTTGCTTTCAATTCTGATCCCGGTCCCACTTTTGATTCTAGTGCCAAAGCGTCTCCTGATTCTGATAATTCACATTGATTATTATCTATAGTTCCATCTACATGGAATACTATTATTTTTCTATGATGTGTTTGCAAGTATGTTCTTGTTACCACTGAACTCTAAAATTATCAAAAAAATTGTGATGAAATTGCAAATATAACAAAATCAATATAAAATATAGCCTATATTTACTTAGTAATAGTTAAAGCTTTTTCTTAGTAATAGAATTTGTAGCATCAGTCCAGAAATGCAGAGATTATGCTCTATACAAAATAAAGATAGGTGACATTTTATGAATTATGACATCCCGGATTAGCTCTTTTTACATGATTGCTTAAAAAAAGGTGTGCAATACTTTAAGGGTATATGTATGTATGTATGTGAGTTTTGATTATAGAAATAACATCATAACTTTCAAATGTTAAACAGGTTTGAATGTATGGGATATCATTAGAATCCTTACCTAATCCCAAGTGACACTGGCTATAAATTAAAAAAAAATCAATATGGTAATATGGCTTCATTTTCAAATGTGTAAAAAAATTTTTCAATTACAATGTGGGTATCAAATTGATGGCCCTGAACACATTCCAAAACAATATAGTTTATATGCATTAATTTTTCATAGGTATGGCGTACATTCAAAACCAACATTTCACCTTTTGGAGGCAAACGGTTTAATAAGACTAGTAAAACTGTGAATGTCTAAATAAGTGAATTTAGATATTCATAACTCATTCGTAGATGAGTGAGTTATCAATATAATTCTTGCTTCATTACATAACATGGGCTAGTAAAAATTAAAAATACTCAAATGACTTGCCAAAAAGCGAACTAAAAAGTAATAAACAAGCTGTATTAATCAATCTGTCTATACAAAGCAAAGTACAGTCAAGAAAGCATTCTGGTGAACAGTTTTTGAGGTTGAATGCTTAAAGTTTGACACTTTTTTTAATATGTCACCAATTTGGTCTGCATTTTCTACTCCAGTCACTATATTAACTTTCAAACCACACCACTCTCTGACATCGCTGTTCACCATATTTATCTTTCAAAGAGACTATATATACCATGCAGAGATTGCATTGCCACTGCATTGAGTCTACTTTCATTTTTCCTCTGCCTTACCCAACTTTCACTACCATACTTAGCGTAGGGATCGGGACCCTATTACAGATAGCCAAATGCTCTTGTGTGATGATTTTAGTGATCTCTACATTAGGATACTTTATAGCTGATATTGTGATTGAAAATACACAGTACCGGAAATTAACAAATTTAACCACGTATTCCTATAACCTGATGTTTATAGGTGTACAATATTTATCATGAGTTCAACAGTTGCAACTGTAATATTTAGTATGATGCATAAAAGGACTAGCATACAAGGTACAAAATTGGAAAAACGTGGGTGAACAAATTGATGAAGGAGCATTACATATTGTCATGATTGACATATATGAACAGTCAGATTTTTCCTTTATAAATTGTGAGATCTTGCAAAATTGTAATTAAAAATATATTTGTACAATGTAAATACTAAATAAATAACATTTTGAGTCTTTTCTCTGGGATCCTTCTATTTAATACTCTTGTGCACCGAATCACCATCATTCATGTTATAGTACAAGTATGTTATATAGATGTTAAATTTTTCATAAATAGGTTGTTATTGATAAAAAACAATTTTTAAAATTGGAAAATATGTTTTTTTGATAATAAATAAATGGGAATGTCTTAAGTAAATGAGCACAAAATAATAAAAAAGTATAAAAAGTAAAAAATTATTACATGAATACATCATTATTGTTCTAGGAATACTATCCAACAGTTTTTATTTAGAATACTTAGAATTCGAAGTACAAAGCTGAGGGTGTTTCACTGGTAGTCAACATCGGTTAACTGCTAGGCACTAAAAAAACATTATCGAAAGAATCTAACTGCTTTTAGATATTTTGATTTGTAACACTTTCACAGCATTTAAGCAACTGAATCAGAAAATACCAGTTCAATTAAGTGCCTCAGTGTGTACAGGTGCTTCTCAAATATAGAAAATTATAAACCAGCCAATTTTTAAAAATATTTTGTACCATTTCAATGTAGGTAGGTGAAACTACATTTACAAAGAGTTTCTAGCCTTGCTTTCTAGGTATTTTAAGTGAATGCAAATTTTTTTTAATAAAGTTTTCCTTTTTAAGTAAATTGGTGAGGAAAATATGAAGGGGTGAATGGGTAGCCAACGTTGTATACAAATAGTACATATTTATTTTGAGATCTTTACAATCCCGAAAACAATAATAATGGAATATAATACTAAACGATGCCATTGAGGCATAAGGTTCTCTGGGTGAGATGTGCAGTTGAATTCATAAACAAAGAGTTGTATAAAGAGCACAAGAATGTAGAGAAAAGTTTGGGAGGGTTCATTCATTTATTTTCATATTTATTCATTACATTAACAATTGTCCACAAGAGCTAACAACTGCTAATAAAAATCGTAAATAAATAAGCAAAATAAAATTCTGAATAAAAAGCAGAAATCATCGAGATAGCAAAACAAAGTGGGACACAAAACAATGATGTCATGTCAAAAAAAAAAACAATAAGTCCAGGTGTAGCCGCAGTCAGGCTCTCGGTGTATATAGTTGTGTAATATTTCAATTTTCTTTAAAAATCAATGAATTCATAATGCTAAACCCAAAATTTGGCTAATATTGATAACAATATATTTCTTGATGAACCACAAAAAATGTACCCAATATATTTACAAAAGAATTTGTTCAAAACTATTTTTTTTTATGTATACAAATTAGATGTTGTGGTGATCAAATTATTCTATATACAGTAGAATCTCAATAACTCGAATGTCAAGGGAAATGCAAAAAATTCGAGTTAACGAGTTTTTGACTTAAAAAGAACTTCGAGATACATATGACTGTGTCGACAAGGAACAAACATAATGTTCTTCAGCTGTGTTACTTAGAAAGTTTCATGAATGTATTCATTCATTGCACATGTACAAGACTAAAACAATAGATTAGAAGCCCCGAACCCGAACATTCATTTTGGAATTTATTGCTATTATTTCGAGGAATTCCAAGTAAGACGTCATTATATTTTACCAACTACGACTTACGGAGTCTCATTTTTTAAATTCGAGTTATAGAGTATAAATATGTATTATCAATAATTCGTAGGGAAATAACATTTTATTCGAGTTATAAAGTCTAAATAATTCGAGATACCGCGTATTTAGGGGTTCATCGGAAGGGAATGGCAATTTTTTTCGACTTACTGAGGATTTCGACTTAACGAGGTTCGAGTTATTAAGATTTCACTGTATTTTCTGCACTTGCAAAATGACCTTGTATTACTTGTAATCGCCCATGTATTTTGGTACTAGTGAATCCCAACAACGCTATTTATCTATTTTTTTTTCTGTCTAACTGACAATCTACAATAATTGTGTATATGAATCAAAAGCTTTATTTTTACTGTTTGAAAAATTGTGAAATATCCAATCCATTAAATTCACAGGCACCACGTGCATTGTACATATATATATACAGAAAATGAATGTCTAAAAATGTATTATTAAATTTTTTTTTATTTCTTTCAAAAATTTTGATTGTGTACAAATCTTTAAAGCAAATTCTATCTATAGCATGATAATCGTCATTATGCATTTTGCCATGTAAAGATAAACAATATATAAATCAGGCGATACAAAGTTATTACAAGCTCTCAAGATGTCATAAATGTTTGCATGAAATTTATAAGTTAATTTACATCTACTTCTCCTTTATAAGCGTTAGATAGTAACTATATAAAAATTTGATGATTTGGGAGCCCTGATATTGCAACCGGGATAGTATATCAGGTGACATAGTGTTATGTCACTTTATAATAGTTAAATTTATGTCATGATTTCTCTAATGATCTTGACTCGGTACCACAGTTCAGATATGTGGAACCCCTTCAGCCTAATGGTGGAAATGTTTTGATCCTTTTTTTCACCTTGTGTGCCCAATCAATAATAATACTTTGACCTGATACTGCCACCACAATATACAAAAATTTATTTCGACTATTGTTGATTTCCACATCTTAAATTTTAACTATAACTACAGTCGAAATAAAAACCTTACATTCTTATATTTTTTTAATCTCACCATTATTTCAGTAATGCATTCAGTATTACTGTATGCATGTAATGTATGCACTGTATATGCATATGTTAATTGTAAGTTACAGTGTACAATTTTACACTGTAACAATGTAACAGTTGTTTGGTATAACAACCAAGACACATGTAAAATGTCAAAGACTGTTGTACCCACCTATTTAAGCTCATTATTTCATTACCCATGGAACCAGTTATATTACTAGGCTTTTAACATTGATGATACTTGTGTGACAGTTTGATTGCAACATATTAATATTATGAGTAATATGGATGATTGCTCGACATGTAAAACAATCACTATCATCATCTGATGATGACATTGTATTAGATCTAATTTTATAATGAAATTGAAAATTGAAACGCTGACTTCTATCTGCCATCGCAACTAAAACATACAACACTCAAAACTTTCTTTGTGATTGTTTTACTTATTCTGCACTTTAAATGGAGATTTTACAATACAATTCAATTAATCAGAATTTGTTCAATCTTCAAATGGAGATTGTATGAATTCCGATTAATGTAGACCTCTTTAATTTGAGGAATAATGGTTACTGAACTCATTCTTGTCATAACATTGCCTAAATGTGACAATAAATGTCATGACCATAATCCGATACTGAAATAGAAACTAATTACTAGGGTGCTTTTTTTTTGAACTATTTTTTTTTGGTCCCATGGTGAAATTTTGTTGGAAGTACCGTAAAAAAAATTCCCTGAAAGTTTGAGCCCTTAATATTAATATTAAGTACTAGACCAAGGCGTGTAAAGATTTCCCATTTAATCTCTATATCTCAAAAAGTATTAATATTAACGATTTGGTGCCAAAGACTTTTTTGTAGGAAATGAAATTTCCTATAAGTTTGTCATTTACAATTTTTCCGTAGCTAGTGTTGTTTACGAGGTAAATTCAAAAAAACGCGAATTTTATGGAAAATTAGGTTTAGGGGCCTGTACTACCCCGTAGGTGGAAGTTATGACTTTACTGTAATGGAGACTTTGTAGAGCGCTCAATTCTGAAGAAGACCTGTCTTTGGGCGAGATAATCCCATTAAATGCCTCTGAGTTATAAAATTTAAAAGGAAAAAAATCAAGTCTTACGTGTATTTTAAATGGGAAATCTTTACACGCCTTGGTCTAGTACTTAATATTAATATTAAGGCTCAAACTTTCAGGGAATTTTTTTTATGGTACTTACAACAAAATTTCACAATGGGACCGAAAAAAAAATAGTTCAAAAAAAAAGCACTCTACTAATTACGGGTTTTTCAACAGTGAACAATATTCATATTTGAATTTATTTTACTTTATGTATAGATAGGGCCCGAGATCAATGAGTTAGTTTCAGATTTTGACCTAGTTACAATAGTGGGAAAATAGTTTTTATATCAGACTCCATAATGTTTTGTTGAGAGCTATTTTATTATACAAACTTAGATGCTTGAAATAGATTGAAAAATATTTTGTGGCAGGTGACTAATAAACAATCAAAATAAGAAATTAATACCTACCAAAGAATACTTAAAAACGTCATTTAAAAAAATGCAACAAAAATATCTATGTCAAAATCACAGTTATGCCCATCAGTAATGAATAATTATATTATTCACTTATGTGTTTGCAATTTATCTTCATAAAATTTGATACTATTTCACTTTTTTGATGAAAAGGTACTTTTCTCTTATTATCAACCATATAATGTACTTGTTTAATAGTTATATTTTAGACTAAATATCATTCCAATCTAAACGAAAGAATAAACACGCGTTTCAGAACGTAGCACGCGAGAGCGGCCCCCAGAGCGGCGAAGCGCCCGGCTCCAGCACCAGCATCCCGCCGCGGTACGACTCAGTGTCATTTTGATGAAGTTTGTTCAAAAAGTGAAAGTCGGTACTCAAAAACAATACATTTACATGACATTTGAATATACAGACTGTTCCGATTTAATAATCACAAGCCATTTAATAATCGTTTATTAAGACCTTGGTTTAGTTCATATTCACAACTGTTTGGATGACTATCGCTTATGGTGGTAGTCATTTGAATCTTGGTCTTTCCTATTACTTGTATTACTTATAATAATGCATTTTAACTAAAATCTATGTAAAAAAAAATTACTACCTACTATTTTGTTCACAACAGCTCTACCAATAGAGCTTAAAACAGTAAGAATGTTAATATTGTCCAAGTGAAAAATTGATGAACAATCCGTGCAAACAATTAATTTTACACATTGTTTATAATGATTTATTCTATGTAACCATATGTCTATGTAATTTTAAATAATAATTAAACAGTTGTAATAATATTCATTTTGTTTTTATCCAGATGTTGGTACGAGTATATTATGAAGTTAAATAAAATATAAACTATATTGTAAATTGTAGTAAATTATATTTAATATGAATATTAGGATAAAAGAAAAAAACAATAGATCTACAATCTAAAGTATATCGGATTTTATGAGGGTATTGTATCATGGAGCCATGAGGTCAATATTTGAATAAATGTTTATTATTATCCCTGACAACAAAACTGTATAACTGTAAATGAACGCATGAAAACTCAATACGCAGACTGCAAGATAGTAACATGCATAGCTGAATGTATTGTTTCCAGGGTTCTATGAGATTTTGGAGCAATTTTTTGTTCATAATTATGTGAGTATTATTTTTTTCCTTTATTACTTTTCTTGTTTTCATCAATTGTACAGAATTCTAATTAATAATTTAAAGTATTGCTATTTTTTTATTTCAGGATTTTGTCTTACTTTTAATATTTTTTCCCTTGGTCAAACTTTTATGGTAGCTTAATATTTTTTTAATAGCTGATATTACAATCTATCTATTGAAAACCTGAAAATAAAAAAGTAAGACATTTTGTTCTAGATATTATACTTTTGTTTGTTTATAGGTCATCTGTCTGTCTATATGAAATGATTTAAAACAGAAATAATGATGTTTTTGAACTGAAATTCACAAAATTGTAAGTAGTAAAGTTAAAGATCTAGTTAAGGTGCATGCAATAGTCATCCGTTAATGAAATGGAACAGTTTTCAAAAGTTTACATGAGAAAACTTTAACAATTATGGTGAGCTTTAATTCAAGAAAAAGTATTTCTCAAAAGCAACCACTGCATACAAACACATTAATTAATTTTAAACAAAGTTTGGAGAACACAGAATAGTGCTTTTAAGCTTAAAGAAATACAGATGAAGTTATTTATTAAAATTGCAAAACCTTGTAAAGGAATGTGTAATATTGATCGATTTATAAAAATGAGTGAGGTAGAATTACCCAGATTTGCATGCATGTGACGATTAAAAACTATTAGGAAATGGATGGATTATCTCCAAGAGCACTGGGCGCACTGATTTTAAAAATGGAATCAATTTTTAATATATCCCATAGTGTTTTTATATACACAAAAAATCTTCAACTCATTTACATGTGCAGGTGATCAACTCGATATTTTTTATTGCCTTTGTCATACAAATATTACAACATTGATAGAGCTAGTTTATGTGATGGTATTAAGGAAATTATTGGTAGCACTGTCCATATTATTATAAAAGACTTATAATCGGCATAATAGATAATACATAGATCTATCCTTTTCTGAAGCCAGTTCTTTTCAGATGAATGTAAGTTGTCATCTCGCATTAACATGTAAAACAGTTATAATTCCATTATGTGAACCTTTAAAATGATTAAATATGTGACTTAAAAGTGATAGGACTCATTTTACAAGAAACTATTTTTTGTGAAAGATAGCGCCATCACACTCTTACTCTTCTTCACACTTCATATATTATAGCTTGAACTGTCATGAAATCAAATAATTTCTGTAGAACCATAAGAACTGATTTACTACATACTCTCAAAAATCTAGTCTTCATTTGACATATTATTTTTTAATCTGACCTTGTCATATTATTTTTCAATAGCTTGAGAGCTATCCTAATCGCAAAATTGGCTGATATTTGAAAGATAGTGGATAGTATTGGCTTAACTTTGTTCGAGCACTATAGTTGGACTGGGACTATAATAATGTATAGATGTTTATCACTGCCTACAGAAATACTCAATCTCTTCTAATATTAACAACTTCATCATGGCGATTATACCTTTCTTGTTTATTCAACTTTGTCATTGACTTTCATAAGTTCAGTAATAAAAATGAAAATATTTTTTTTATGAGTACTTACCACATGACCTATTTATCTATCTCAAAAATTTCTGCAATACAAGTTGTATGAAGACGTATACCGCATCATATGACCTCAAAATATCTGAGATGTCAGCTAAAGACTACAAAGGTCATTTATTCATTGCGTTATCAATTCAAAAGTATCATTGAAAATTTTTTGATATGTATACATCACGTCGTAGAAAAACTTAAACCTACCTGCATAGATAATATCTACACACCAATTATTTTAGCTTCATATTTTTTATACATGTGAAAATTGAAATTACCACGAGGAGATTTATTTTTCTGAGTCCTAGCACATGTACTTATCATATTTTCTTACAAAATAAAATACCAATGTAAATTATAGCAAATTTTTGCATGTTAAGACTTATTAACAAAACCCAGTTATGTTTTTTTGTATCATTTGCTGAAGAAGCATAACTCGCATAATCCTTGATCCCACATTAAGAGCCATAAAACCATCCACACATCTATCCAAATATGCTTACTTAAATAATGCTGATTCAAATTCGAGTCTGTTCAAATGTCATTACCATATGGTACTGGCATGGTGTTTACCATAGAGTAAAGCAAAATAGACATGACATCACGATGCACGAGACCGAGGGATCTCAATGTGTTTACTTAAACAAATGGGATACATATGACAAAACTAACAAAACTATGTATTTCATTATGATATTGCTGTCAATTTGTACAACTTTGTTGCAGTAACATAATATGCATTTGGACACATATGGTCTCCAAATCTAGTTCAAAATAATTTTACTTCTATAAGGTTACTGTGTTAACATAATCAGGCAGCTAACTTAGTGTCTGTTAAAGGCCACTGAAAACCATTGTCATTTAATTTATTATATATATTATTGTCAATTTATACATTATTTGTATCAAAGATGTGACAGTTCACGGGTAGACTTCCTACTGTTTTCGAAATGCTGTTTCAAGCATCTTTCCAAAACAGTTATAAATTTCACATAATGCTCATTTCAGACAATAGAAGTAAAGACAGAACAGTCGAAGCCAGCACACAATTTTTCAACCTTAATACTGAAAACGAGTAGACCAATTAGAAAGTGTATATGACAAATGGAGAAACAATAAGAAAAAAATAAATTAAGAGAGAACCATTTTTAAAATTATTGTCTGTTTATTCACACACATCTCTGAAGATAATGAACAGATTTTCATGCGATTTCTAGGGGCAGATAGAACTTGGTTTAAAACAGAATATAGACTTTAAGAGAACAGAATATAAGCTTTATTTTATTTAAATTAGATGTCAGTAAGAAAAGTTATTAGAGGGAAGTAGCAGTGTTGTATAAACTTTATACTACAAAGTATAAAAATTCTTTACCTTGTAAAAAACTACACTATTTCAGAGTAATCTAGTATAGAAAATGAAGAGCAGAATCGAGACCCATAACTGGGAAGGAAATCAAGAACAGTATCGAACTGCAGGTATGAGATTGTGATTGTCACCAAGGTGTTTTCATATAAAAAGTGAAGGAACAAATTCTATGATCACAGGCAAAAAGAAAATTCTCTAATTTGTAAATCTCATACTTAAATACTGAATTATTAACAGAATTCATGGAAATTTAAAACAATAATTTAGAGAAAATAATAATTTGTTTCATTTTAAAATAGGTGAAAGTGGCGAAGTGCATATTTTGAAAAAAAAAATCAGTTTCCATCAATGTAATCAACATTAAAGTCCAGTTTATTGAGCATTAATCTATCTCTAAGTGTATAAAGTGCATTTGGTACTATCAAAAAAGAACCAATATTGTCCAAGAATAATTGTAATATATATTACTACAAGTATTAATTAGTATTAAGTCCTGGCAAGACAAGGATTATTCTTAAAATAATTTTTAGTCATAATTTGAAATTCATTAAAAAATAAAATCAATATTTGCATATACTATTGTATAAGTTAAGAGAGATAATATTTAAAACTATCACAATTTAAATACAACGTTCAAAAAACAGCTAGAACACCAATTCTATTATTACTATCTGTTTGCATCCTATAGGGGTCTCACAAGTCTTGTTTCGACTTTGATCATATCATCACCCTTATACATTTCAACATTTAGTATACTGAAAACTTCTATAACCTGATTCACTGCAGGTGAATCGTTAGTTGGGTGCCAAATTATTTGCATTTTAGACAGTCTAAGGCCGGCATCATTTTTGATACACTCGTAACTGCCTGGAAAATCCTGTGAAATAAAAAAAAATAATTATAGTGTTTTTTATTATTATTATTACAACACATAAAAATATCAACATTTATTTTCATTAGTCATTGCTATTACACAAATATTTTAATTTTATATGGCAACCATGGTAATTATTTTAAAATGTTACTTAAGGGTCGTCCATGAAATACATGTCAGAAGAGGAAGGGCATTTGCCTAGCTAGTACGATTATGGGTGAAGAGGTTTGAACAAAGGTGATATTAGCAGTATTCCCAATCAACTAAAAAAAGAAAAATAAAAAAATGTCTTCCTTCCTAAAAGGCCTGCAATGCATTGGACACCTATGGGTTGCAAGTAGCATGCTTGTTTGTCCTTTAAAAGTGCTATAAAAAATATATAGACATCTTGATTACATTAATATTACCATATAATTTTGTGGTAGAGTCGTGCTATGGTTAAGTTGGCTGTGACACAAAAATGGACTAGTCGACTGGTGAAATACCACACTTACAGAATATAGACATGAAGTAATAGCTTCCACTGTTGCATTTCATTCTGTGAGTGAGAGCTCTGGTGGCCCAATTCACCCACTAGCAACTCACTCCCCCCTCCATCAGATAGCCTATTCTTACCCAAAAGGCTGGCAATGTACTAGTGATTCCTATAGGGTTGCAAGTGTCCATTGACTTCATTGACCACGTAAGTTTTGATGGCTTACATGTTCATTAACCCCTTTAAAATGCTATAAAATATATATATACCATGAATTTAGATTATTTCTCAATTCTAATATGACAGTGGTTTGGACACCTGATAAGGATGAATAGAAGTAGATTAACAAAACAAATCTATAGAGCGAATGTGTGATGGAAAGGTCGCTCTAGAAGATCCTATGCAAACCGTATTGGTGGCATATTAAAAAAGGACCAAATTTCAAGCACCTGAAACCGAAGATCTTGCATGAAAAGATTGATGGATATCAGTGAGGCAAGAGAGATATGCAAAGATCGTACCGAGTGGAAATCTATAGTCTCTGACTACCTTTCTAGGAAATAAACATGAGTTTATATTATTATCTTATAACTTTTACCATCCATGTTAGTAATCAATATAATAAAAATGAAATGCTGTTTGTTGGTAAGTGTATCACTTGAGAATGGCTAGACTGATTGGGCTGTTTGTTTTTTAATATATTCTCAACAGTCTGAACTAGGTTTTTATAGGAAAAATAATAAAAACTTGCCAAGAAATTAAAAAAATTTGGAAAACTGAAGTTCTCCTTTCTATGAGATCTTTGTTTGAACTAATGACTATTTTGAAGAATGTATATGCATAATTCTTTTTTTTTTTTGTTCATTATCTAATTGGGAACATTTGGAGAATATTTTAAAAAATATAAAAGAAAGTATGATGAAACTTTGGCGATGTCATTTGCATGCTTGGGAAAACTTCTGAAAAAGAAACTAGCATTTGTCCTCGAGTATATCCGCATATTTGTATTGCTAAGCCAAACTACTATACCGATTCTAAAAATTATTTAAATAACATATAGCAACACTATTCATGAGTAAATTAGACTGCCAACATTTACCTCTGGCTTCGTCCATGACTTTATATTCCTAAAATGATTTTAATAGTTGATATAAAGTATATTATCTTCAAGTAGCATAGCTTATATTTTTTTGAAACTAGCATTTGCCCTCGGCCTCGTTCAAATAGGAAATGTCAATAATAGTGACAATTCCAAAAATTTTATATAAAGGAGCAAATGAACAATAACAACTTATTAGGAAATGAAACGGACTAATTATTAAATTCACATTTAATTATATGTTTGAAACACTAAATGAATGAAGATAAAAATGTTGCTAATATCTGAGAAAGACTACAAAATTGAAAAAAAAAGTTTTATATCATTATAAAACAAACTATATACTTTTTTAATAACAACATTTATACATACATCTCCTTACCGAATTAGTTGTACCAGTGATTTTCGGTATACCCAATGTTGATCATTCTTTGATATATCAAAGATATTTACTCTACTACAAGTTTAGGCTTATCAGATATCAATATATTGGTTGAGAATAAAAAATTGCATCCATATATTCCATTAGCATTGAATATGCTCCTAGTAAAATTTCTAAGACCACATGTTGATCAGTATAATGGTCGGATCAAACAAGACTGTATATTTGTAATAACAAAGTATATCAACAACACGTGCTTGCACAATAAGTTGATCAACATTTATACGAAAACGTGTATTTGCATTGGTTATCCTACTCGCATTTATGTTTCTTGTATTTATTTCTCTTATGATGACCACTGAAATACATTCCTAAAAGATGATCGAGTTCGAAGACGAAATGAGGCCCTGCAGGGTGATATTTTATTGTAAAGTCCCCTTAGTTGCGTCTTTTGATTTATACATCGTATGTTAACGCCGCGCGTAGAATTTGACAAAAGAAATGATGTTCAATTTATACCCATTGGGTACAAAAGGTTCCGCCAATGTGGACATGGAAAAAATACCATCTGTTTTTATTATTTACAATTCTTGTTCTTTTAATTTGCAACTGGATGTCGATCATATCCCCGCTAGAATTTTTTAATGTTGCATATTGTTTTATGACTTTTTAGACTCATTATGTAACTAACCGATAACTAGTGTCGCCCTACCGGACGACAGTAGGGCGACTACCGTCAAAATTCGACTCGAATTGATTAAATTTTTAAGTTTGGATGTTATAAAATATAATAGTTTATAAGTGCCATTTATGGAAGTTCAGGCTGGGACTGACCGAAGATTATGATCATATCATTCGATTTGTAATTGTATATAGATTGATTGTATAATAATATTCTAATACTCGCCAAAAAATAATTGAAGTTTTATTCAATTTAGTAGAAAAATAAGTGGTTTTGTTTTTTTTTTAAATATCTCAAAATTTACTAGTATATACAAAATTTGTAAAAACGCCCTTAAAGAGTAGAAAATTCCCTAAAACAATTGAACGTCCTGGAACTATATAGGCAATATTTATATTTTAATTATCGGCGAAAATAAGATTAATAACATGCGATTTATCTCACGTGCGTGTCGATCGACACTTGAACCAAAGGAAATAATTTAAACTGATTAAATGTAAATATTAAAAAATAAAATACATACTATTTATACATATGAATAAAAACAATCCATGGGCAAAAAGTTTTTAGCACAATTTTTCAAACAAATGTCCTTTTGGCAATTAGTTAATTTCTACTAATAGAAAGTTAACATAAAAATCCAGACAAACTTCTTATAATTATTATTGAACTGGGTTTAAAAATATCCCTTTTAGAGGAATTGAAAAATTCAAATTTTTCACTTCTTTATTAATATGTAATTTAAGATATGAAATATTAAATAATTTAGTAATGCAATAAAAAAAATATTTTTCCTATTATTCGGAATGTTTTGTTTTCTCATCTGTAAAAGCGACATAAAAATACTTTTTTTAATTATTAACATCTATTATTTAAAAATGTATTACAAATAAATACATTGCTTCTAAGATTTTCAATTGCTTTGTTTTTTTGGGAATTCAATGCTTAATACAAATAATGAAATTTAAGAATAAAATCATGTTTTATTTTTCTTATTACTAAGAAAGCATATTTTAATTTTTTTGTTGTTAAATATTAATATAATGGAATAATTTTTTAATCATTATTGCACCTCTTATGTTATGAAAAATAATTATCCATTTTTTATTTGACTATTGAATAAAGGACTTGTTATAGGCAAATTAATTTTTCTACTATATATTTTTAATACTAAAAAAGTACTAAAAACAAGCATTAATAATAATGCTTTGTTTTTGCTTTAATAAAAATCTTGTTTCATAAGAAACAAAAGATTTTTTTTTATTTAGTATTAAATGATTTCTTTCACTTTTAAACTTGCCCTTTCTTTTAACTTTTTCATCATTATAACAAAATAATTTTTAAGATATTAAAGATACATCAAGAACACTTCAGTTTTTTTTTTTATTCTACGTTAAGCAAGAAACAAATTGAGCTTTTAACTGAAACTCAACTCAATTGTCAATTAGTTTGGACTGTGCCTTGATGTGGTCAGTGTACTCTTTTACATACATCATCATCATCATCATCATCATCGCTCAACCTTCAGCCAGTCGCAATGACTGAAAGGGACAAGTCCCGATACACCGAAGGGAGCGTAAATATCGGGGGGAGTGTAGGTTCTAGCTTGGATTAGGAGTGACGGGAGAGTAGAGCCAGCCGGTATTCGTGCAACCTTTAGCCAGAAACTGGATTCGGGATTGGTAATAGATACTATAGTGTGTCAATAAATACAGTGGGAAGGTATGTTCCTTTTGTTTCTCTTTCGTTCTTCGTTTCCTTTGCTTGGTGCAGGCTTTGACGTCCATTTCTGAGAGTTGGAACAGTTCATCTGCAGCCTTTCTAATTTCTACTATAGTCTGTGCTAATGTCGTATTCTTCTTGGTTCCTGTTGTAAAACTACTGTCTTGTTATGCGAATCTCCCAAGTGCGAATAACTTTCTATTGTAGAAGAACTTAAATTAGAGTTGAGTAGATGGTGTCGAGCTCTTAAACAAATCCTTTCTGGATTTTTCTTCAGTCGATTTTTCATTGTTTATGTTCTCAGCTTGGTGAAGAAGTTTTAGCGACCGTTAAGAACTTGACAAATGTCATCGACAGCCTTTGAAGTTTCCGCTTTGCTCTGTACTATAATCGCCTTTTCTTCTTGGTTCCTGTTGTAATAGCTCGGTCTACCCAAGGCTCTCATGTGTAACTAGGACGTCTAATTTTTCTTTCTGTTGTAGTAGATCTTAAGGCGGTGCTCATTAGATGATGTCGAGCTTTTGTTTTAAAAGAAATCCTAATTTCACAATTTCCTTCTTCCTTCAATCTTTTATTCTAATTTTTCTTCCTTTAGTGCAGATCTCATTGTCCGTTTTTGAGAATTGGTAAAGATCATCCACAATCTTTGTATTCTCTAGTTTCAGTTAGAACCAAAAAGTTCAGCTATAACCTTATTAATTTCGTGCAGCCCATTTTTATTACTTACTACTGTCATAGCTCATTCTTGTCTGTGCAATTATCTCATATGTAACTAGTGTCCAACTTATTTTTTGTCTTTGATCTTAAAGCAATAACTATTAGGTGGTGTTGAACTCTTCTTTAAAGAAAAACTTTCCTAATTCTTATCTTCCTTTAATCTTTCATTCTTTATTTCCTTTGCGTGGTGTAGGTTTTCAGTGTCCATTTCTACTAGTTGATAAGTTCATCCATAGCTTCTTTAGTTGTTTTTTTTTTTTTGTGTCTAATGTGCTCCATTCATTATGGTCCCTGTTGTAATGAATAGTTCATATCTTCTTTAAGCGTGTCTCCGAGTATAATTAGCTTATTGTTGCATAAATCTTAAAGAGAAGTTAAGTAGTGTCAAGCTGTTCTTAAAATAAATCCTCATTTCTTACTTAATTTTCGTCAACTCTGCGTTCTTCATTCCGTAAGGTTTTCAGTATTCATCTGGAAATCGATGAAGTTCATCAAGCAATTCACTCTAATCTAATGCGATCCGTTCTTCTTTGTTCCTGTTGTGATAGATGATTCGCTGTTTACACGAGTCGCCCATGTGTAACTAGGGTATCCGACTTCTCTTTCTAATGTAGTAAGTATTGAGATGGTGTTAAGTAGATGGTGTCGCTCGTCTAAAAAAGAAAAACTCCTTTTTAATTTATTTTTCGTCTTTCATTTTTCATATTTTTCGCTTGGAGCAATTCTTCAGTGACAGTTTTTGAGAGTTGATGAGGTCCATCACCAGCCTTTCTAATGTCTGATTTTCTGATCTGATGCAGTCCATTCTTCTTTTCTTCTTTTTTTTTCCGTTGAAATGGCTCATGTCTTTTCTACACGAGTCTACTATGTAAAACTAGGGCATCTACTCGTCCACAGTCAGTCGAGCGATGATGAGCAGCGATTACGCCAAGTCTCAAGTCTGTACCGTTCTTCGTCGAAGAGTTCCACCGTGCGCGGAAACCAGCGCCACTGCACTGTTTTCTTGTCCACGATCAGTCGAGCGATGATTAGCAGCGCCTGTACGCCAAGTCTCAAGTCTGTGCCGTTCGTTGTCGAAGAGTTCCACCGTGCGCGGAAACCAGCGCCGCTGCACTGTTTTCTTGTCCACGATCAGTCGAACGATGATTAGCAGCGCCCGTACGCCAAGTCTCAAGTCTGTGCCGTTTTTCGTCGAAGAGTTCCACCGTGCGCGGAAACCAGCGCCGCTGCACTGTTTTCTTGTCCACGATCAGTCGAACGATGATTAGCAGCGCCCGTACGCCAAGTCTCAAGTCTGTGCCGTTATTCGTCGAAGAGTTCCACCGTGCGCGGAAACCAGCGCCGCTGCACTGTTTTCTTGTCCACGATCAGTCGAACGATGATTAGCAGCGCCCGTACACCAAGTCTCAAGTCTTCAGTGTACTCTTTTACATACATATATAAAATACATAATAGCTAAAAATTAAGTAGTGTTTTCTATTTTACTATATAAATTTGTAGCGTCTATATGTATCTGTTTTTTTGTCAAATTTTGTAATAAATATTCGATTAATGACTCAAAGACACCAATTCTACTGATTTAAGTTTCGTCTGTCTGTATATCTTTTTATAACTTAAGAACAGTTTGACCATACTTTATGAAAATTGAAACACAGTAAGAAAATGTAATTCACAAATGATCAAGTTATATACAATTTCTATAATGGGTCTGTCAGTTTCTAGAGTCTAATTTTCGAAATGGCTGAATAGATTTCAATCAAATAAATGCAAATTACTTCTTGGAATTAGAAATATGATAGTTTATTTTACTATTTACACTAATATATGAAACTGTCAATACAATATTTTATGATATTTTATACTTAACCGATTTTTAAAAATTTTCCCCTAATAAGAAGCTCCCTGAATTAAACAAACTGTTAATATTTGGCTTCATCTGTGTATTTGTACTATTATAGATTCTAAAAATTGTTTCACATTAAAAAGATTGGCATCAAAACAGGCATTAGAATAGAAGTATTAATTTATATTTTTACTTTTAATAAGTAATGTAATGGATAAAAATACACTACACACACAAATTGGAAATGAAAATATAAATTAACTCTCATTATGAATATGTAAAGGTCGCTTTGAAGACATTGAGAGATGCATTTAAAAATTAAAAAAGTATATGAGCAACTTTTAACTAGTTTTGGAATTTTTAAGTCTTATGTAACTCTTAAAAAAATTGTCATAATTGATTTTAAGAGGGCTTTTAAAACATGGTTCATGAAAATATTTCCATAAGAGACTCGAAAAAGAATAGTAGGTTTTTTAAGCCACATTAGTGGTATGACCAATGCAAAAAAGAGGCGAAGAACATGTCAGACTACAATGTTAACTGACAACATAAGCGAAGAAGAATTTATGAAAACTTTTCAGTTGATGAAGAAAATAACAAAGATAAGTACACATAAACGTAAATCGAGTTACAGAAGAAATGAAAACAATAAATACTATGAAAAAAAAATACCCCAAAAAAGAAAAGGATGTAGAGTATTACTAAAATTAAACTCGTGACTACATGGATATGAAGATGAGAGACTATATTGCTAGAATTAAAAAAATACAAATTATTTAATTAAATATTTAAAAAAACTGTTCACGGTTTCAGATGTTTTGAAATTTTTTCTGACAACATTACAAAAACGATGCCGGTGCAATACAAGTTGAAATTTTTATCCAGCTTTGATCCCAGACTTATTATTAGCAGAATGCCATTTGAGGAATGACTGGATTTGAAATTGATATCACAAGTGGTGTGTATCAATATAATTCAAGTTTAGCAGAATTGAACTGCAGAACTAAGCCCAAAATCGAGAGCGTGATTAAAATCAGAAACAATTGTTGCCAGATTTAATTCATGTATACCGAAGCAAGTATGAAATAACTAGTAAATGCATATTTATTTTTTAGGAATGGCTAATTTTACCGTTGATAACCTGTTGATTAACCTTATGATCAATTTTATTTACATATAAGAAGATATTTGCAATTAGTTAGCATATTTGATCGAATAAAACAACCTAGCCGCTTCAATGAAATTCCTCAAAAAACAACATAAATAATTCTTAAAAAAGAAGAGAATAACAATTATGCTGAAAATAGTTCTTTGCTCTGTGTACACAGTGGTAGTAGGCAGTTAAATATATGGTTTCTACTGTTTTACTTACTATAAACATCATAAACAAAAGAAAACAAACATTATTATTATATATATATATATATATATATATATATATATATATATATATATATATATATATATATAATGTTTATTTCCTTTTGAATATAATTATTTTATCATAAATACCTTCACTTATTTAGATTCTGAAATCATTCTTATGAAGTATTTTTAGTAAGGAGATCTCTGAAAATGTAACTATATGTAAGAAAGAGAGGGGAAAATAAAAATATGGGAATATCCTTTGATATATTTTATGGATGGCCCTTTAAGAATTAAATTATAATACATATAACTTAGAAACAATGCTCATAAATGTATTCAATTTTTTTAAGTAATTAGAATATTTAAAAAATATATTTTAATATTCAACTCAAACTCATGTCGTTTCAATAAGTATGCCATTTAATTATTAACTGACATGAGTAATCCCATAAGGGTTTCTTTTTTTTTTATTTAGTTGTACAAAATACTAAAAAGAAACTAAAAGATGCCTGTAAATTATTTACTTATTGACATCAGCAATCACTGAGCAGTTTTACAATGCTTTAACCCATGTGACAGTTTTACATGTGTTTCGTTGTGAAAATTAATAAATAAATATTTTATAAACAAACCACACTGATTATTCTAATGATATTCAATAGGAAATTTTCACAATGAATTATAGAGAATAATTCAATATAAAAAAAAATGGCTCTGATACATGAAGTTTTTCAACCACTATTGTGACTAGATAGATACAAGATCCATAAACACAAATATTGCAACATCCATGAAAATTATTTTAATCATTTTTTTATTTTAATATTAATCATTTAATTTGTTTAGAAATATTAAATTTAATGAACAGGGTTTTTCTTAATATATATGTAATTAAAAATTCCTATAAGTGCAATATGAATATAATGAAGCAATTTAAGTCTAGAAAATTACTAGACCTTGACAAATTGAGAGTAGAGTGCAACTCAAAGCTTTGCATAACGAGGTGTGCAATAAACTATTCCGTAATTCCAATTAATCTGTAATTCAACCACTGAGACTCAAAATAAATGCAAATATGATACTTCAATATCACAAAAATCAAAACATATTTACTTACACTGTTAAAGAATATCCGTCTATTCAACCCCATTGCGACAATTATAACGTCAATGTACTTGTCTCTGACGTCGACCACTACAGCTTCAGTTGTAACAGGTGAATTAAGTTCTATGTATTTGAGAGCATACAATTCCGTGGACATTTCACCAGCCTTCTTAGCATTGTACTTTTGCTTGTTGCATTGAGCCGCCACCCAACGCACTTTATCTATTTCCCATTTTGGAGTTTCCCTGTAGTTAATGCTTGCACCTAGCAATCTAAAAACAAATTTATTAAGTTGAAAAGGATCAATTTTAATCTTGTGATAATTGTGATAAAAGTTATCTAATTACTATTTTCACATTAAAGAGAATATTATTATTTCAGACTTTATTGGAAAACTACAGGCAAAAAATATGAAATTCAAAAAAGTCATGTACTAGTAATGCAAGTGAAGTAAAAATAAGTTAAAATAGGAGATCATTAAATGTAAATTAAAGCACAGGTAGATCATTTCTATTTGTGTCAATCAATGATTCATACTATTAATTAGATATGGAAATAACATACCTGTGTACCATGATATCAGCATATCTTCTAATTGGACTAGTAAAATGAGTATATAGTGGTACATTCAATGCGTAATGATGAAAGTCCTCATCATCCTTTCCATCAGCACAGATATATTTTGCTCTCGTCATTGGCTTTGCACAAAGCATATTCAAAACCATTGCTTTGCCCTTATCTGTAGCATTTGGGCCAACATGTGGTATAAGGGAACTGTACAAAGCTCCAGCTGAAGACACATCAAGGTGAATACCCATCGGTTCCAGTGATGAAGCTAATTGCCGAAGCAAATACCTACTTGGACATGGATGACATCGTAAAAATGCCAATTTGGGATAGTCTTCATGTAGCCTATGTGCTACAGTCATATTTGCTAATAGCATGAACTCCTCTATAAGCTGATGACTCTCTTTGTTCTCATATATCCAGTAAGATTCTGGCAAACCTGTTGAAGCACTTAACTTGAATAATACTTTTGGCTGATCTATACGCAATGCTCCACCTTCAAACCGATTTTTTCTAAATATTGCAGATATTTTTCCTAAAGTTTTTACAACTTCATAGACGTCTTCATATTCAAAACCATTGTATAATTCAGGGAATACTTCTTTTGCATTTTTATCATTTTCAAGTATGGCTTGTGCATGCTCATAAGCCAGTTGACAACAAGAGTTTATTACAGCTTTTGCAAAACGATGATTAAGTACCTCACCATCATCAGTTATTTCCCAAAAAATAGAAAATGTAAGCTTATCAACACCTGGATAAAGAGAACATAATACACAAAGTTCATCTGGTAACATATGATAGGCCTTTTCAACTAAGTAAATTGTAGTGGCTTTTTCTGCTACTTTTTCATCTAATATTGTATTTTCAGTTAAGAAATATGTGACGTCAGATATGTGAACCCCGACTTCATAATTACCATTTTCTAATTTTCTACAAGATACTGCATCATCAATATCACGACAGTTAAATGGGTCAATGCTAAATACACACAATTTACGACAATCCTCACGTAATTTAATTTCCTCTTCTGGTATTTTAAAATCCAACCTCGGGTAAAGATTTCGAACTTCCGGTCCATAAGGTGTAATGTCTAAGTCATTTTGTGCAAGTATAGCTTTAGATTCTGATTGCATATCACCTGACTGACCAATCAGACAAACAATTGTACCCATAGCGAATCTGACATCAGTCCAATCTATTATTTTCGCTAAAAACAATGTATTTTCATAATTTTTGGCTTCCTGATAAAAATTATCAGGCCAACTTGTGCAAGGAATATTTAATCTAGGAATTCGATGATCTCTTGGCACGAAGAGAGCTTTCTGCCTATTTTTGTCTGGCATGAGTTTCAAATTGCCTATACAGGCTCTAGTATGCACAGTTTCTTTAATATAAACAATTTTACCACGCTTTTGTTCACTTCCTTTGTTGTTTTCCACAACTTCAATTTTGCTTTCTTCGGTTCCTTGCTTGCCGTCTCCAGTTCCCTTTTCGCTTTCTTTAGTTCCTTTTTTGTTTTCTTCAGTTTCGTTTTTACTATCATTAGTATCTTCACAAGCAGAAATAAGTTCTACAATCACTATATCACCTTCTAAAGCTCGATTTCGTCGTTTCATGCCATCAATAAATATATCTTGCTCATTACGGTCAATTGTAGACACATATCCATGTTGATACTGTTTGGGATTAATCCTAAGTGTGCCTTCTAATAAAGTATTTTTTTTCAAACCTTCCTCAACTTCCTGTAATGTAAGATAAGGTTCAAAGCTTTTCTCTTCACATTTCTTTGTCTTATTCTTTGACTTACCTTTACCTTTGTTTGATTGTTGTGAAACATTATTAGGCAGTTGTGAAATATTGTTATGTAAATTTTGAAGTATAGGATGCTGCAACACAACTGGATATGTTTGAGAAAGCAAAGGATGTTGCACAATATTCTGAAAATATTGAGGGCTCTTAGGTTCAGTCGATATCCCAGATACTGGAGATGCATTTGCATGATGCACCAAAGTTTGTACTGCATTATAATTCCCAGATTGATACTGCAAAAATGGGTGACATGATAAATTTTCAAAATAACTTGAATTTGTACTTGGATAAAGTGGCGCTATTTGAGTTTTGAAAATTTCTTGTATGACAGTAGTGTTATGTGTAACATTATTATATGACGTCTGTCTCTCATATACCATCTGACTAGCTTGTGTTATTTGTAACTGAGATGATTGTTTGTATTTTTCTCTTTTCCTAGCATTTTTCTTCTTAATTTTCTGAACATGCAGTGGTACCTCTTTGTCCGACCCACTTTCTACGTTCATATTAACACATCGTTGAACAATATCGTCAACAGCATTTAAATGCGTGTTATTTGAAGTGTGGTTATTTTGTTTCATTTGATTCTGATTCCCTTCGCAATAAGTTGAAGGACAAACTTGAGGGTAGTTTACTTTAGCAATATTGTTCAAAACAGCTTCAGGACGATACTGTTCAACTCTTTGTTTCCCAGTAGATGTTGACGGCCTATTAACATCCATGGTGCGTTCAACAATATCATCAGAAATTGACATTTTTGTACAACGAGCTTTGGTTTTACATATTGTTAATTCAAAACAAGTAATTTAAAACAAATTTAATACAAATTAAACGTGACATATGTCTAATCACTCGTACGAACATGCAGTGCCAACTCGATTCGATTGAAATTATTTTTTTTTACTTTGTGCATTGGATGTATGTCCTTAGGCCAATTACTTTTTCTCCTTTGAAACTTAAACTGTGAAATTGAATTAGTGATATTTTAGAATAATGCGCCGTAAAGTAACCAATACATATAAAATAATCATTTGAATTATTTTTATTTAATCAATTTCATTAATTAATTGTTGAAACTTTATAATCTAAATCTTATTTTACTCACAATACTTAATTACTAAACTAAATTAAATGAAAGAAAAACAATTAACAATTTGATTATTAAAAATAACAATAATATATAAATTACATTAAACAGATATTAGACTACTATTCAAAAGACTTAACTAAAAATGTAAGAAAAAAATAAATAGTTAAATATTATTTAAAAATAAAATATAAAAAGGATTCGTAAGTATCCATTGCGCTGGACGCATTGCTACGTTGGATAACCATAGATAGGGTTTGGAACGAGCAAATTCAAAATGAAAGTCGCCCTTTTCTCCGAGTCTCCGAGCTCCAGTCCCAATCCCGTATGAAGGGTAAAAATTAGGTGTCTTCTAGAACGCTGTGTTTAAGATGTTTTTGTTTACCAACAAAATCCGATTCCGGAAGCTGTTGCTGTCGAGATGTTGATTAAATACGACGCTGCAAATATATTATGACAGGTAATATCCCAAATTAGACAACACCGTTTTTTTCCAAAAATTAACATTAATCCGTCAAGTCACGTAATATCCAAGGAGCTAAGTCCAGGAAGCACAAACGCACTAAGAATGTTGGCAGAGGTCAGCACCCGACGAATATGTTTGAGAACATGGTGACGCAGAAACCTATCAAAACTACTTTGATAATTCAGTTCTTGCCTTTACGGTTGAACTACAAATGCATAAATGTAGTTCGCTATTGTTTGATAATGTTCCAAACATAGGCGAAATCAGCACATGCAACCCTGCTCCACATTCTGATATGAAAATAGCATTCAGTCTAGCTTTGCCAGCAGCATTGTAAGATTCATTCGGTAGCCGTTTAAAAGTGGTTTTGCTTTCTGTTTCAACCCACAAGCACTATTTATAAGCAGGTTCCGACATAAGTGCATCATTTTCAAAAGAAATTTGGAGTTCAGTACTTTTACGAGCAAGAATATAGGCAACAAGTTCCACCAACACTTGAACAGTGGCAAGGAAAGCTAGTAAATAAATATCACATAATCCTCGAATACCCAGGTCATCGTAATATATAACCAAAACTACTTAAATCCACTGGTTGCCATTCAAACTAACATCGAGCATGTTTTCGAGAATCCATCTTACAATTTTATTTGATCTTACCAGAGTGTGAAGAAAATAGCCAAATAGATTGCTATAGATACGGATCAAATACGTTAATTTGGGATTTGTTTGACAAACAAAAAGGGAAAAGAGTAAAAGCTATTTGTGCTGAAAGTTCAAGAACGCACTCACAGGACTGCGAAAGTAAAAAAAGGAGAAATTGCAAGGCCTCTAGAATGGTATTAGGGAAAACTTAAACACCCAGAAGATTAAAGTCTTCGTGACGTAGCTCTCTAAGACCAGGTATAAGAGACAGAAATCAAGCCAAATACCCATGACTATCAACCGCCGCCTCCCACCCACCTTATCCGTAGGCCGCGGAACGTACTTACCGATCCACCTGACGCTTTTACAGCGACAGTTGATAACCGCCTCCGGCCGGGCAGGAGGGAAGGGAACCGACCCGTGACGGTTTCCTGCGACATCCTATGCCGAGACGACTCCGTCCAGGCGTCGTTCATAGCGCATGTCACGCACCGTCGGCACTCGCATGTGCCGTCTGGCCGCACTCGTTGAAGCTATCAAAGTCGTCTGACTTGTCATCCGACTCGTCTCGACCGACTAAATAGCATAGCCGACCCAATTACTTTACTTTCAGGAGGAATTTTTTAGTGGGTTTCAGTCCCACACTACCCACGCGTACGGGCACGAGGGTGTGCAGGATAGACATTTTTTACCACCTCCTCGTCGCAAGAGAGAAACAAAAAAAAAAGCTGGCCACCGAGTAAAAATTAAAAAATCCGAGGAGCACCAGTAGATTCTGTAAAAAGTTTTTCAAGGTGTCGGGGCCCGATGCCGCTTGCAGGTCCGAGGCTGATTTATTACAAAGGATGTTACGGGCGTTAAAAATACCCTTAGCATTGATAGGTATGTTGAATATAAAAAGTTCTGGATTGATAAAAAAAATGTCGAAAATACAGTGTGTTTGTTTTTAAGAAACAATAGTGTTACTCCATATTGTTCCATGAGTGGCCTATCAAAAATCAGAAAATGGACCACTCCTTTCAAATCACCCTTGAAAAGTTTAGTTTGGATATATTTATGAACTCAAAGAGATTTTTCATTTATGGCAGTTTTATATTTATTTACATATTTAGGTTGGTCTAGAAAATATTAAAAGTTGTCCTGGATGTTACATTCTTATTCCTACAGTTACCATTACCGTCTTTTCTAGGGGTCTTTAAGCCCGTAAACAAAAAGAGATAAAATGTAGGTAAGTCATCGGCTGTATTAGTGCGAATGCGAATGCAGTGCGAATGTGCCTTTCTATTTCATATCACTAATTTTATGTTGCTGGCCTAGTTGAAGTGATCTGGACCCTTGCACTGGTTATTTATTGCTTCATTAAAAGCACCAGTGAAATATACTGAGAAAAGTTCAAAATTGACTTCCGGAGAGAAATGCCTTTGTGAATGTAGCTTATTTTACTTAGATTATTAGAAGATACGTAGACAAGTAGTGAGACAGTCAAATTCTATATATTGATAGATTTTCATTGAAATCGATAAATAATAAAAAGGCATACTAACAAACAACAACAAGCAAACTTTCCCAGGATAAAAACTATGTTTATAACAAAACCAATAGGTAACCAGGGTTATTTTACGTTTATAAAATTAGTATAAATGGCCTTTATTTATTAATTTCGAATAGTTTTATTTTCATTTTATTTTTAAATAGAATTATTTGTTATATAAAAATGAATCGCTTGAAACGGCATTCAAGCTGAAATAAAGTTCAGTGAAATAAATAGGGATGACGTTCATCCACTGTAAAAATTAAGAAAATTAGGTTTGAATTGTACTTTTTATGTTTTTATGTCGAAATTATCGCAGTCATATAAAAAAACTGTGAGTGCTTTAAAAATGGGCAATAGTGAAATAAATAAGTGCAAGCTTAGTATTATGTGATGTGTTATATTGTGTTTCTAGGTCTACGACTATTCTTTTTATCATTTTTTTTGTTGCGAAGACTCTTCTTTTCAATTGTTTATTTATTTACATTCTAGGGTGTACTTGTGTCGTTAAATTATGAGATTATTTGACTTATTAAATTTTGTTCTTGTCCAAATGAATGCCCATTTCTTGTGTGTGGAAGCATGTTACTACTCATACTCGTTTGTAATCAATTACAATAAGTTGTTTTCAGAAAAACAATATCTAGTAACATAAAAACAACTAAAATATATACGAAACTTGCCACAAATCAGAATTAAATCGACAAATTGTTTTCATTTATTGTGTTATATCACACCAATGAACAAAAGTTCAGATACATTTATTATCAAAAGAACATTATTTTCACTGTGCTAATAATGTACACTGGTTTTAGTACTTGCGATGATTCGCTCAAAATATAATGCCAATGTTTTCGTAAATTAGTTTCATTTTTATTGTTTTTTAATATGATCTAATTCGAATTGGTTGAAAACTTTACATGAAAATCACGACCATAAACAAGTGTGATCATAATACAAAGCACAGAATAATTTTTACTTATTCCTTGCCTATATCCAATAGAAATTGAACAAACTAAGCTTTAGATCTTACTATTACTTATTAAGTCAATCCTAACTTTTACTTAATATACTTAACGTCTTTGGTAAATAATTAATTACACATTTTATACATTGATAAGCAACATTTTCTCTAGGTTTAAAAAAAAATATCAAAACTAATTGTACCGTTTGGGTAAATGCGTCATTTTTTCGAAAACTTGAGCTGGCAACATTATAAAATGTCAGTAAGTAATAAAACGAAATTGTGAATAGAACGTTCGAAGATACGTGATAAATTTGTTTAGTTTCTATCATTTCTATTTTGGTTTATAGTTCTAACGTCGGATCTCTTAAATAAGTTTGATTATTATATGACAACGTAGTTAAAATTTGATATAATAACCCATAAATTAAAATTTTATTGAGTTGTAATAAGGCCAATGCATAATAACATTATGGTATTGTTTCATATTTAATGATAATTTAAAATATTGTGTTGCGTGAGTACATAAGATTGAATTATTTTTATATTTTGTAAAAAAAAATTGTGGAAGTAAAGTACAAATACATTTTAGGTTACATTATGAAATTGATCACACACAACATGTTAACATCGAAGTGTTTGAAAGGGGTAACGACTGGTTACCCGTTAGCTATTAATGCGAAAGAGGTTAAAATTACCGAAATTGATTTTAACCCTGAATTTATATCACGTTTAATACCAAAATTAGATTGGAATGTGCTTTGGGGAGCTGCAGATAGTATTGGACACAGTGAAGGTCTACCGAAAGTAATAGAGCCTAAATATGAAGAAAATGAAGAATTTTTGAAAAAAGCTCACAGAGTTCTTCTTGAAATAGAAATAGAAGAAGGAAATCTAACATGTCCAGAATCAGGTCGACAGTTTCCTATTTCCAAAGGAATACCTAACATGTTACTTACAGAAGCTGAAGTCCAATAAAGTGTTAAAATAACTTTTGTTTTTTTGTTCAATGTTCAAAAGTAATAGTAATTGATAGAATCTTTATCATTTCTTATAGCGATAATAGAATTAATAATTAAAAAATTAAGAACTTCTTATTAGTCTTAAGAGCTAGCAATATTTTTGAGAGAGAATTAATGAAAGCTGGTTTTTTCATATATCTTTTCTATGCTTTCTCGAACGACATAATGACCACTTGGCTAGATTTGCGTTCTGCTGTGCATAAAACCTGTGCAGGTGAAAACATTGATTTTGAAATCTTTTAAAGATTTTTTTTTTAATAACTTAAACATTATAAAAACATGAATATTGCCAGACATTTTAGTTGTGGATAATAATATGTCAGATACTATTCTTTATTAAAAAAAGGTTTCAAACCATTTTAAATGACTGAAATTTTAATTTAAATATGTAAAAGTATAAAATTAATTTGCCAGACAATAATTTGGTTGTTAAGTGAGAGCCAGAGCGATTTAATATTGCAAAGTACTGCGGTATAATGCCGGCTGTTAGAAAGAGAGCTATAAAGTAGATGGGTGGGAGAGAGACAAGAATACATACACTAATGTATGAAACATACAATTTTTAATTCTTGATTATTATATATAAATTAATAAGTTAAATAAAATTTATTAAAAAAGAAATACGAAAAAAATTACATTTATTACCAAAATATTTTTTTTTCTTTATTATGTTTAGATCGCTTATTTACATTTTTTTAAATTTATCTTCAACAAAAGTTATTACAGTGGAATCTCAATAACTCGAATCTCATTAGGTCGAAATCCTCAGTAAGTTGAAAAAAATGCCATTCCCTTCCAATGAACCCCTAAATACATGGTATCTCGAATTATTTAGACTTTGTAACTCGAACAAAATGTTATTTCCCTACGCAGTATTGATAATACATATTTATACTCTATAACTCGAATTTCAAAAAGGAGACTCTGTAAGTCGTAGTTGGTAAAATATAATGTCTTACTTGGAATTCTCGAAATAACAGCAATGAATTCCAAAATGAATGTTCGTTCAGGGCTTCTAATCTATTGTTTTTGTCTTGTACACGTGCAATGAATGAATACATTCATGAAACTTTCTAAGTATAAGTTTTTATACAGTTTCGGCTTTCCTGTCTACAAACTGCATAACCTATTTTCAATTACTTCAATTTGAATTTATACTCTTGATGTTTACTTCTTGGAACATTTTGCTTTTATGAATATGACTTAATTTATTTATATTATGATAATATCAATGAATCTGAGAAAGGTTGACTGAAACAAAAAATTAATAAGGTAAATGTGTCACCAATTAATAATGGTGTAAGAAAAAAACCACAGGCTAAATCGCAATCAATATCGACTAAGCATACTAAGTATTTATCTTTATTAAATGATATTTTTTAATATAATTTATTATGACAAATATCGATAATTAATTTTTTGTTTTACTAATAGATACACTGACAAAACCCAATAGGACATGATTTTGAATCGCCATGTCATCATCCTACAAAAAGTAAATTTAAATGCTCCAGTTTGACAATTGATGAAATCTACATAATCAAACACTTCTGTATAATCAGAAAACTAAAATTGCTAGACATGATTTTAACCAGGCTTATGGGTCTAAACAAGCCAACCAGATCAACTATGCAGCTACTTCAAAAAAAAACGAGTGGTGTCACGGGACACCAGGTAGGAACGAAGTTTCTTTGGCTAATGTAGAATCGACACAATTTGCAAAAAAATATAATGTACTTAAAGTGTTATGACAGGAATATGTTTTATTATAAGATGCTACTTAAATCGTTTGGTGATCGTCGTAGTGGAATTATGACATTTACTCCTTACTATCTGTTCTTCAATCATCTTCATTTGCTGTTCTTATTGTTAATTCTATTTTCGAAAAAATTTACGATTATTATGATTTATTTCTTATATTTTACCGACATATATTTGTTAATGGAAAATAACCCCAACCGATTCTCGGTAATCGCGCGAAGTCGTAAACAAGTCGCGCGGCCTCATGCCAGCCGTGCCCGGTGTGATCCACCAATCAGCGCACGCCGTTCGCCGAGCTTGCGTCACCTTGCGCCAATAAACGCGCAGTAAAATAACGACATATTTAAAAATATACGACTGTCGCGCCTGCGCACGTCTCATTTAACGGTTTTATTCCACGGACTTTTTCTTACAGTTTTACTATCACATTTTTTTGTTCGGTCGCGCAGCAAAATCCCTATCTCCTCCAAGCCCGCCGTAAGGAACTTGGTTCCAATAAATCAAAGCCTAGACTGTTTAGTAACCATTTTTATTTATTAAAAAAAAAATAAATGTCTAGTAAGAGTTTGCAAAAAAATTCTTTCAAGCAATTTTATCTGTAAATGCAAAAAATATAATAACAATCAGTAAAGAAATTTTTCTTGGAAAAATTATCACTTTAAATCAAAAAGGTACTTTTTTATCACTTTGGATAAATGGGTATCTTTTCATAATTTTGGATCAAAAGGGCCCTTTTTCTTATTTTAAATATTAATTACACAAAGAATTATAATTTTTCTTCAATAAACATTGAATCACGGCTTCATAACTACAAGCACTATGCATATAAATAATAATAAAAAAATAATAGCTTTAATACAATTTTTTATTTATATTGAAAAAAATAAAAAGGCTACCCTTTTGAAATTTAGCTCCTCAAATGTAAGCCTCTCTCATAGATTTTCATGACATGGTCCTGGGCCAACTGTAGAATTTCTTTGTTTTAGATTTTATCTCACAGCTAAACTCCAAACAGAGCTCTTTCTATTGATCATTGAATGTCTATAATCTTGTCACAAGACTGATAGTAAGGGACCACATTTGTCATCCACGTATCATCACCAGCAACATGCACTGTTCAAAGACTATTAGCTCTAGACACTGAGAAGAATAAATGCTTTGTAATTTCCTGACTGCTGCCCAACAAAGCTGAATCCTTCATATAATATTTTTATTGAAGTTAGGTCTACTCAATCGGACACTTTATCTCAAATAGACATATTCGTTGATAATTTGATTGGAAAGTTCTCGACTATTACTGAAGTGGAAGCTACATGGGCATTCAACACAATTTTAGTATTCATTTCTTGTGATACCTCTAAGCATAACTAGGCAACAATTAATGACGTGCGAGACCAATATTTTTCAATAAAAATATTACAAATTTCTGCACTAAAACAATGTTATTTAAATTTTATGTGGTAAATTACCCTGATTATTTTGTTAATGCCATCACACAAAAAATGACAGCTAAACCATACAGCCTTATCAATACTAATAATAAATCTATAAGGGTTAGTCATGGAATAAGTTACTTTGTTTTCAGAGATATCATATTTTATAGGCTGTATACATGGTACTGAAAATAAATTGATGATTTTTAGATTTTTTTCTGTATATATGTATGTATGTTCATCTATAACTCTTAAATCAATTGATTGAATGTTATGAAACTTGGGAGATAAACATTTAAAGGTACAGGAAACAGGATAGGCTAGTTAAATTTTTTCTCTAATTATGATAAGACGTGGCCCCTCTACAAACATAATTTGCTTTTTCGAGTATCTGCATGTTTAGCTATTCATTATGTTAAAATAGTTAAATTTATTTAGATTCTATTTACACTATTATAATAACATCAATTTAGAAAAACTTTCTGCCAAAAATCATCACTATAAGTTGTATAAAGGCGGAGTAGTAACTAAAATAGTAGATTATAATCGCATTGGCGTGCAGCGTGCGAGTTTGCGGCGCGGTGCGGATTGTCTGGTATGGAATCTAGAACGAGATTGAGATTGGAATAATATTTATCGTCATCTATTGATATGAAAAGACGAAAAGTATTCGTTGTTCGTTCACACGACCGGAGCCAGGGAAACTATCTATATTTTGAAAAGAAAAGGAATTTAGCTCGGTACCGGAATTAGAATCAAAAGCGTGCCCGAACTTAAATCGAAAGCAAGGATAATATCGGGATCAGGGTCAGGGTTAACAGAGTGATCGGTCGATATAAATGATGAAAGATTTGATGTCGATGCGGGCGGAGCCGCAGGCAAAAGCTAGTTTTAAATAAAATTTATTCATTGTAAAAGATAAGGAATGGGTCAAAAAACAATACTAAAGAACATATATGGGAGATTATGCAGTCAAGTTTAAATTCATTAGAAATCCATATTCAGGATACTGTTGCCTACTTACATTATTTTTTCTATAAGTAATATTTTTGCATGTTACATTTAAAATTGCCTTGCTTATTGAAAAATATAGGCTATAAACAGAACAGTTTAAGTGTACATAAAATTGGAAGCCAAACAAAAATATGGCATATATAAATAAGAAATAAACTATGAGTAATGGCGGATCTTTAGGGGGTCATGAATTCCCCCTGGTTCAAGTCTCTTTTACTATGTTAATAAAATTAGAGCCAGTGCTGACCTCGTATTTGACAACCCTCCTCTCCAGTGTCACAAAGGCTGAATCCCCCTTAGACTATGAGTCAAGAGTAGCACAGAATAATCTTTTGTAGCTTATGAGATTAGATATTGAATTAAAGACCTGTCTATCAACTGCCAATTTGGTGATAAATAGGAAATTTAAAACAATTCTTAAATGATACTTAGGGGCCAGAATTGATAAGCATTAAAATTTTTAAATGTTAATGATGTAAAGGGATCAGATCTTTCTTTTCCTTATATTACTTTGAGTTAAAACAATATAAAATAATATGATACTTCGCATTTAAAGACATTTTGCTAAAACAGGGAATTAGTGAAAACAATCAACTTAAAATTAAATGAAGTGAAAATATTGTTAAGTAATAAATTTAAGTTAAAGACAATTCAAAAAAAAAATATGATAGATGCTTTGTGTTTAAACACAAGGAATTAGTGAAAATAATTCCAATAATACAGACCTAAAACAAAATTGGTTTATTATATATTAAATAAATTACATAGTTTTACACTATCTTGTAATTCTGCTGAAGTAAATGTAGTAGAATGTAATATATGCTACAAGAACAAATGTTGGTGCAAAATTTACAGTTCATCTGCATAAGGGACAAATACAGTGTTTCCTGTTGCTCCCAATGATATCGTAGACTTTGCAACTGACACCATTGCCTGCAAAAGAAAATAGACATTGTAATACATTTTGGAATGAAATTATGGAAAGAAGTAAACAGTTAAATTATCATCTAAATAGACAATAATGTATAAAAATATATAATAAACGTAAAATAAAAATACTTTATTATAAATTACATAAAAAATAATTTACATAAATAAATAATTAATCGTGAAAATTAATTATTTAGTTTAACAAATTAAGATTTTCAGCTATGATAATTTAGACGCCTATGTATTGTAATATAATTAAAATAAGGATACTAGTACGTAGTTTATGGAAAAATAAGCTATATATAAAAGGACATAGTAAAAAAGATGAAAATTTTAAATCTCCCTCTGTTGTGCATTTAACATAATTATTAATAAAATGAAACCCCTTAATGAGTACCAATTAAGATTCCTCTGAATAATAGTTTTAATCTTTTAGAAAATAATGTTGATAATGACAATATGAATGCTACAAACGTGGGCACCAGGAGAGGGGTGTAAAGGGGTGCACTTGTATTCCCCTGGTTTTGCCTATTTAGGAAGAAAGAACACTGAAAAATATTAACAAATCAAATATATATTATTACTATGCATGCCCCTAAAAATAAATGTGCTGGTGCCCATGTTTAAAAATGAGATCTATGCTAAAAAAAAAACATTTCAATTAAAATATTACATTTCAGAATATCTAACAACTTTGCAGCAGTAAAACTGAAACTGTGAAAAAAAGTCAACAAACCCATGCAGGGATAATTTTGGAAAGTAGTGTTATGCATTTGTATGTTGCATAACTGCCTACCAAGGAAAATGACTATTCTGGCAAAAGTCCTGAGGAGTGTAAAACAGTAATAGTTTTGCTAAATGTTTTTCATTCTAACTTGCAGCATCTATAGCAGTGTATATGTCAATTTGAAATCAGTGATATAGAAATAACACATGGTGACTTTTTAGCAATATCAATTTTTTTAACTCTGAAGATTGGTTAGTGTTTCAATAAATAATTATATTATACTTATGATGAAATTTTAGAAATAAATTTTATTATTTGAACTCCTCCAAAATGCCCCCTTCTGAACAAAATCCTGGATCCGTGGCTGGGTAGACCATAACTTTATTAGTAAGTCCAAATCATTTTGTATTGTTTTGTCTTTTTGTTTATATAGGCACATATTAGGTTGGGAAAAAGGTTTTTCATATTTTATATGTGAAAAGTTGCAGTAAAATCACTTTGGTTGTGTTCTTTGTATCTGGATAGTTTTGATACCATTAAAAAAAAACCAAAACCAAAAATGTTTCTATTGTTTCTCTATCCACCAAAATGAATGAATCTAACGTATAGATTTGATACATTTTGAAATACTATTACAAAAATTAAAAAATTCGACAACCCGCAAAAAAAATGATATTTATGGACCTAATGAAATGTTGGTAAGAGCAATACAAAATAGGTTCAAACGTTTTCAGTCTGGTAATTTTGAAGGCGAAGATCAAACTTGTTCTGGTCAACGTATTATGGATTGTCAATGTCATTTCGGAAAAAGTAGAGCAAGATCAAAATAGTAGTTGTCATAACATAGCTGAAGAGTTAGGGATTGTTTATAAAACAATTTTGACCTATATGAAAAAAGCTCAATACTTGAGTCCCACACAAGCTCACTGATAGAAATCTAATGAATTCAATAGAGCATCGCACATCGTACTCATGTGCGATGCTCTATTGAAATGTAATGAACCTGAACCGTTTTTGAAAAGGTGGATCAATGTTGATGAAAAATGGATTACCTTCTACAAGAATGTGCATAAAGATCATGGTCATAAGGCAAGCAAACTCCACAGACTATAGCGAAACCTGGATTAACTGGTTATAAGGTGATGCTATGTGCATGGTAGGCTTCATTTTGAGCTTCTAGTACTGGGCAAAAGGATCAATTCGGATCTCTACTACCAACAGCTGATGAGACTCAAGTAAGGAGTAGAGAAAAAATGATCAGAATCGATCAACAGAAAGGGTGTGGTTTTTCACCATAATAGTGCCAGCCGCACACATCTTTAGCCAGCCAGCAAATGTTGAGAGAGTTTGATTGAAAATGCATCTACCATACAGCCCTGACCTTACGCCCTCAGATTTTCACCTGTTACGGTCTCTTTAGAATTGTTTACGTTGTATTAGGTTAACATCAAGAGAGGACTGTCAAAACTACTTGTCACAGTTTTTTGATTAGAAATCCCAAATTTCTACAACAATAGGATTTTGTCACTACCTATAAAATGCAAGAAGTTGTTGAACAAAATGGCATACATATGCTATTATGCAAACAAAATATGATGAAAAATTATCTTGAATTTGTATATAAAATATGAAAAAACCTTTTCCCTGATCTTATATTTTACAGATTCCCCTCTGTCTGTATGCTGCCTACTTAAACTTTCTACCATTCCCTCAAATGCCATATGGTTTATGAGTAAAGGTACAACAAAACTATTGCCATCTTAGACTCGCCAAGAGTCATACTGGCTACTGTTAGTAACAAATAATAACAGTTTAAAAAACTGTAAAAATTTGAATCTTATAAGAACTTATAATAGAGTTGATTTTGTCTAATTTAATTTAGTATGTAATAGTAGTAGTAGTTGCCTTGTAATCATTATTTTTGTACAACCTTACATGTACTAGGAATTTCAGTCTAAATTTCAATAAGTAGAATAATAATATTTATATGATATAAGCTTAATGGTGTTACCATAATTGCTTTTACTAAACAAGAAATCACAATATGTAAATTTTTTGAAGTAAAATGTTGTTCCAAAAACTTCAATGTAATTTATAAATATATAGATAACAAAGCCATTTTATTTCTTCAAATGGACTGGAACTGATATCGGATTTTGTGAATATTAAGTAAAAGGCCATGAATATCATAATGAGAATCCTAACCCACGGAAGAAAACCACAACTGCCTTCGATAATATTACAAGAGGTGTTAGCAGTCTATAAAGATTTTTGCCCAAAGGGCATAGCATGATACCATAGACAAAGAGCTTCTTTCTACAGAACTAATCCTTTCATCCACCACATTGGCACAAGCACATTAATACTATAGAAATATTTGTCTAAGGGAGGTATGGGCAACCTTTGACATGTTGTGGGTCAAACTTTAGTGTGCAAATACATTCACGGGCTGCGTTCAAAAGTAGGTGCTTTTTAAAATAGTGTTCATTATTTTTAGCAATAGATATCAGATATGACATTTTTCAAAATGTCTTGCAGGCCGGATCAAATCTTACAGCGAGCCGGTTGTTCACATATGGTCTAAGGCATTGTACTAATCCCGCTGGGACAATTGTGATTTACAAGTAGTCTATTCCAACAGGGCAGCAAATAATTTGCAGATAATTTCTATTTGTTTTTTGCCCATCGAGGTAACTATCTCTGAGATTATTAAGAAGCGGTATTGGGAAATATTGTTGTTTAAAGAAAAAGCAGTTTGAAAAAATAAGGTATCCAAAGACAAAAAATAAAGTATGATGATAAGTGTTGCAACTTTCCATGCCAAATCAAAAAGAATTCTCTTTTTCATTATATGTCCATCATTATAGAGAATGTTAACTCCAGTAGACAGAATATAGCAAATTGTACAAGTATTTTTAAAGATATTTATAAGACCAAAATAGTCAAGCTGTATTTAATCCAAAATATGCAAATTTGTTGCAACCATTCTAATTTCAGCATGTTGTCAGCTGAATTAAGGTTAAACTGTGCACATACTCTGTGAACTTCACTGTTGGGAATTTGGTCAATCTCGAGGGCGATGGCACTGGGTTTCTTCGCTTCACCGGTGGTAAGCACTTGCGTGGAAAGAGACTCGGCGAACAAAGTGCCGCAGTCGCCTTCGCTGAGCACCTGCAGTTTTAGAGCCTTTTTCCCCGCACAGATAGCATCATCTGTGAGTTGTGGGTTCTTCAGGACACTGGCTGCATTTTTGACTGCCTATAAATGTATTTCTTTTTTAAATAATGTTACAAGTATTTATGCAAAATGTTCAAAAAATAATGAATGTAATGAAGAGACAAGCATTCATTATTATAAAGAAACATTCCAATAAAATTAATTATCATAATAGAAATGTATAGTGTGCTTTTACTGACAAATTGCATATTGTATTAAAAATGTATACAAATCTTAACACTAGATTTAATTAGTTTTAATTAGATTTAATTATTAGCTATTTGTATAGCTTATTAGCTAAATTGATATTCAAAATGATATTAGCTCTAAGAAAAAGTGATACAGCCATAAGCCATTAAATTGCGGTATGTATTATTTGTAATCTTGTTTTAAAAATACTCAGATCTAAATCGATTAAGAAGAATGATTATTGAAATAAAATGTATATTTTTATTAATATAAGCTTTTTATCTTTTGATAAAAGTGTCTATATGATCTTGAATAATCAATAAAAAATGTATTACTCACAATACTTACAAGTGGCAGTTGAAGAAACCTAAATACTTGAGAGAAATAATTGCAACATCGATTTAAATCTATGCAGTAGTGTGCAAATAGGAAAGAGTCTTTTGTGTTACATAAAGAGCATTCATATAGTGAATAGAAATGTTTAACCTATCATAGGTGTTATCTTTCTGTAGCCTCTGTCTGCTTTTAATTAATAAAGGTTCCTACGCGAAATAAAATTTAGACTAGATTCTAAACAGAAGTGTAAAAGTGATATTTGGCAGAGTTAGAAAAATGAGTAGTTGTAGTGTATTTATTTACTTTCAAATAATTTGGCAAATTCAATGTGACAAATTTGAATCCTGATATGAATGAATTGACTGATGAGTTTACAATTTGCATAAGTAAAATGAAAATCATTTACTCTATGCCCTAGAAGAAGACTATAAAAATAGAAAGATAACGTTTCTTGAGTAGAGCGACAAAAATCCAACACATGTACGTATCGTATAATTCATAATTATTATTTGTATAAGTACAATTTTTAGTTATTGCAATATTTTCTGCATTCAATCACCTTTCTATAATATAGCTATTGCTACATTAATAAGTTAGAATGTTTCTATATTATAGAAACATTCTAACTTATTAATGTAGCAATATTTTTAAATATCGAGTTAATAAAGAGAGTAATTTAATTTTAATTTAATTAGTAGAATTAAAAATAAATGACTATGCTATCCTTTCCAATAAACACATAACTATAAAACAAAATTCATTTCACACATCATCTATCTCTTCCTAATAGTTCCTAATATATTCTGAATAATCTTTATAATTGTAATTTTATATCATATTAAATACATTTATTAACATTCCCATGTAATTAAAATCCTGCAATCAATTTTGGGGGAAATGGATTTGAATAACACTAAATTATATTAATCTGGGGTTTCGCATTAAGAATCTCTTAATAGAACAAGATAATGTTTAAAACGAAAGCTTATGATATATGTAGTCATTATGCCATGGTTGCCTATAAAATTCTGCTCACATTTTTATTTAAATCAATAGTAATTGACTTTTAATATTATTAAATATTCAATGTTGTTTGTTTAAGTTTTAAGTAAAAGTTTGTTTTATTTGAGAGAAAATATTAAGAGCTTGAAAAATAAATAAATGGAAATATTGTAAAATTTTTCATGCTAAATATTACTGAGTAGACATTTAGTTTAGTGTTCATTCATTTTCTTTGTACATTATCGGAAAACAAAACCTATGACAGAGAGCATAGGCAATTTTTAAAACTAATATTTAACTTATTTTTGAGGTATGCATTATCAGTTTTCTCAAATGATAATGCAGTCTATAATAATACTTGCAATTATTTATGTTTTCATTGCTACTATATAGAATAGCTATTGTCCTATACATTTCTCAATTTTAATTAAAATTAAATGACAGATTACAAAAATACACTCGGAAACCCTACATCCAAAGGATTTTTATACAATTTTTCTACCTGTAAATTTATAGTAATATATATTCAGTTCTTAAATATGTAATCCACTCACAACAACAGCCTCATCCTTGGGTACAGACATAATGACACCAAAAAGTCCACTGTCCGAGTAGGAGACATTAAATCCAGCAGCAGCGAAGGGGCCAATATTGCCAATAGCTCGGGCGAGCGGCGTATTATCCGCACCCCACTTGGTCACCGGGCCACTGCCCAAAGCTGAATACACAAATAATTATTATTTGAGTTACATACTACTTAAAAATAAAAATTAAAATACACATGATAATATTCTCTCAGGTGATTTAAAATTACCATAAAATACAATTGTAATTCAAGCACTATAACCAATTTAAAAAGGGAAGACTAATCAGGTAACTTCTATAGGTTCAAGTCAACCCAAAATTACCAAATGTTGTTATTTTATTTTAAATTAAGTAGGTCAAAGTATTTATTAGTGAATTCTAAAATTAATTAAATGACTATTGTATTACATTTGAATTTATAGTGTCTTCTTATTGTAATGGACAATGCGAATCTTACCATACAATAACATCAAATGCATAATTATATTTACTGTACTGAAGCAAAATAATCTCAATTACTTGTAGATAAGAAACTAAATAGGTTTAATGTGAACCCACAAAACAAGTATATTCACCCATGTGGATATATGTACTTGCTTTGTGGGAATAGTGCATTAAAGATAATATTACACATGTTGACTTGATAACTGTCTCAAAACTACTGAACCTGCAATTGATTTTTATGAAACTCCACAGCTACAATGTTGTTCTGTGCGGCTATATGTAGTAGTCTTATTTTTATGAATAGATTGTAATTCCTTCCAAAAACGGTTTTATAGTTTCTATCAAAAACTGTTTACAATTTGCATAACATTTAGACTTTAAAATAAAATTTTAGCTTGCACATGTTATATGCCATCCTTCTTTAATAGGTAAATGACGTCGTTACCTTTAGCGGCAATAGCGAGTGCGAGGGATGCAGGAGAGGAAGCAGGGGCACCTTGTAGAGCTATTGCCACATGTGCTAAATCACCGCCTGTGTCCTGCCTGTGACAATAAAAAAAAATTAAAATTCAGAAGTTATTTTTAATACATATACATATGTGCTAAAACATAGTTTAGCACTCATTGTATTGCAGTGTGGTTTGTCACATCTTCCATTACGACATCAGTGTTTTATTAAAAAATGGAAAAACATGTAAAAACCAATGAAAATGGATGGTATTTTTTTATTTTCAAAAAGAAAATCTTAATTTATTTATAATAAGTGCTCAATAATGCATTATAATGAGTATTGAATGAGAATTTTGTATTTCTTCATTTGAAGTAGCATCAAAATCCGAGATATAAACCGACTTAAAAGAAATAAAACTAAGCAACACCAGTCCGACAAATCTTAAAATTACCTCTAAAGGGAAATTATGCAGTAGATTAAACCTATTCTAAAAATATTTTATTATATTTGAATAAAACAAATTATATATAAGTATTATGTTCATCAAAAATATGTTAATGTTTAAAGAATATTCACCCTATTTTATTATATAAATAATATGAAAGTTTTATATTAATATAACCTATACACACCTTAGAAATTATTAAGTTCTTTTTTGTATATTTTCACAGATATTATGAAATTAAAGATTCATTTTAATCTTAGGTGATTACTACATTAAGCCTTATTATGAAGAAAAATATACTATGATTCTTTTCATACATTCAACCAAAATATAATAATAAAAATTTAAAATAATATTAAACTACTCCACTGATGTCTTGTTTTTGAACAGCATGTGAAATTTATAAAAAAATAGGACTTATTATCTTCAAATAACAAAATGATCATTACTTGTTATTTTTGTATTTAAAAATGAACCTTATGTTATGACATTTTGGTTGAAATGTCATCATAAATAATGTCCTTTTCCTTCTTTTTCTTTGAACTGCAAAATGGTATTGTAAAATGTGAGAAAGAGGTATCATGTACACTTTGAGCCATTTTCGAACATTAAAATAGTAAGCGATTGTGCATCTTCTCTTTTTATACATCTATGAATTAGACAGATTGGATTGCCAAATTTTGATAACATTTGGTATATTTATAGATCATACCCTAGTTTATATTGTTTATCTGTTTATATGTCTTTCTACAAAAATAGCTTGACCAACTTTGATGAAATTGAATAACTGATAGAACTTGTCACATAAAATATAAGCCCATAAATAGTGTGTAATTTGTAGAAAATAACCATTAGTTAATTTTGTTTTGTTGAATAATTATAATGAGTTACGATGTATGTTTTGGGATCAAGGTTTTAAAACATCAAAATCTCAATGAAAATACCCCATACAGGCTGGTGAAACCGTATGCAAAATCTGGTGAACACTCAAAAAAGGCTACTACTAAGCAGTGTAGACTTATATTAGATCTCGAAACAATTTATTTTTAATATATAATTGGTATAACCATAATACATATCATTTTATTTGTTTAATTATGTATATAGTTTTAAAAACATTTTCATTTATTCATTCTTCTTTTTTCTTACTTATTATATATAATATACCCCCATTTTCTTTGCAAACAAAAATTAAAAGTATTCAAAGCCTGTAGGCTTGTCGACTTAATACTTCAATGCCCCTTGTATGTGTTAACACTAAGCAGCATCAATTTCTGATGCTAATACCAATAAAATAATGGCCTAATTTTGATTTGTAATTATGTATTCCATGTCAGTCTTCTTAAACGCACCTCAAATCACCTCCACTATATGTAGATGCTGTGCCTTCCGATTCTTTCTTGTAATGTGGTAGTTGCAGGGCATCTGCTATGCTTGATGCACACTCCTGTGATTGAAGTAATTATTTCAAGCTTAAACATTTCCATTCTGAACATTATTAAATACCCATTTATTACAAAATGCAACATTTACAAACAATTTACAAGACAGTTCTAGAATGCAGTTTAACATAATTTTCACCAACAATTATTATGGTCCTCAATGCAGTTTTTTAATATTCACTCTATATTTGTATAAAATTTGCACTTAATTTTTTCTAGGTGGAGAAAAATAATTTTTATAGGAATGTTTTTTACTAAATACTATTCACATTGTTTATTGGCGATATGTATGTTGTGCATATATTGTCAATAAACAGTACATTATGTGAAATAAAATGTAAATCCTACTAAGATTTACAACAATATATAACATATTTTTTTTCTATATGTTTCTTTTCCAGCAGTGCTAATAGGAAAAAATTACATTAGAAAGGTACATTCCATGAGAATGTAGACAAAATATTTTTTTTTTTTTTTAAGTATAATGACAGAACTTTTTGCCTATTCCTTTTTCTGTTGGTAACTTTGCAAAGTCTTAAACATCTTAGGGTAAAGGGCCTTCATAGGTATGAGAAAGCTATAAAAACTAAGACTTAAAATTTCAATGTTATCAATTGGAACTTCTAAGGCTGGATATTGTTTAGCCATCATGACACATGTCACACGTGTTACAGAGACTGTGTCTATTTGTTTAGCTCGAATGACAAAGTAGATACATTTCTGTCTTGAATGGTAAATTAAAGAAGACATGTCTACAACCTAATGAAGGGCCAACATAACTTTATGGCATATTTTATAGTCTTAAAAGGTTTCATAAACTTACAAAATTATTATAATTACAAATTCTTAAACATGTGTCGATAGTGCTATGTAACAAAAACATAACATTATTAGATATTCAACAAATAGATTTTACAATCACACTATTATATTTCTACAAGCTAAAATATGCAGGATTTCCTACCCTCTGGGAAGAGAGCCCCATCGGAAAACAACCATGTTTTAAACATGATAAGTGCAAAATTCATCCCTTTTGCATATTACTATATTTTTATTAAAGGTAAGCAAATTTTAATAATCAAAAAATTCAATATCTTTGGGACATTTTTTAAACACATAATTTTGTATTTGGGACATTTGGATGTAGATCCAGATGAATATACTTATATAGGCAGAATTATACATAAAATGTAGTATTTAATTATCCTTGAAACGTCTATTCACTAATCTATGTTAACAACATTTATAAGCATAGCAGTAAAAATAAGGAAAATGTAAAACAGGAAACTCTTAAATGGTTTACAAAATTACTTAAAAAATGCATTCTAATGAGGAATATTTTCATAACAAATACAATCACGATACACCCTTTGAAATGTTATCTATATTTATAGCAAATAGTGAATTCGAGCAATTACCTGAGAACCGGCGACTACTGTGATACAGCAGCGATTTGGTGTCATTGTATTGCACATGTAGTGATGCAAGGATTCGGAAGAAATTTTGCTAATCTTTATGGGGTCTACATACAATGAATTTCCCAACCCACGGCGATATGCCGCCTTATGAAGTAAATCCACGGCGAGCACCTGAAAATGCAATATAACACAATACTTAACATCATCAATTCCATATACAATTTTTGATTTCTTCGACAATCTAATTCGAAAATTAAATATTTTACTTGTGGTGGTATAGAAGCTAGATCAAACTTGAGTCGTGGAATGTTATCAAGTAATTCCCATGGTCTGAATTCCTGATTAGAGATGATATTGTTGAATATTTCATATGCCCAAGTTACATGCTCCTGTGAAGTCTGTAAAATACAATTAGTATGAACATAAGATCAATGCAATAAATTTTACTTTCTAAAATACACAAACAATGCAATCGAATTGAAATTTATTAAATCATAAACATAACTGTATAGAGTGTAGTGTTGTATTGAATTCAGATATTTACATTCATGGTCACTAATTAGCCCTAACTCACCAAAAATTGTATCATGTTTTTTATCAGCAATTCTATTCAATAATGTCGGTATTACTGTGGTTTAGGCTTTGATGTAGTTTTACCATCAACAAATGTCGTTGAGTCTATTCATTTAACATCTGCCATGTGTCTATGGCTTTTCCACATGGGTTATATGGGTAACATCCACATGTTACCCATATGATAATTGTTAGCAACAATTTCAATATGTTGCATTGTCTAAATTCATCAGTTTTACTCTTATTTTATGCATGTTTGTTTGAATATTAAGTAAGGCACAATTTTATATATATTCAGAATTATGATTATTCTTGTAATATGTGACTGAGAAAAAAAAAAACTATTTTTGAATTTAGTGATGAATCTATAAGATGTATTTTTAAATATATTTCATAATTATTTACAACTAAAAAATAAAGATTTTGTTTCACAATATCCTTATTTTATTAGGTCCCGTTTGTTGCATAAAGAATTAATATAACCGTTCATTATATAATTGAACCTCTACAAATAGATGTATTGGTTGTCTCATACTAAGTGGCCATCCATAAATTATAAGGTTTAAACCCCCAATGTCCTTGTCGCAGGTGGTCATACGAAAATGAAAACAGTAAATTTTACAATATTTTTTTGTTCAAAGTACTTTAAATATTGGACAAAACAAAAGACAAACATTTTTTTCGTTTTCATATTTCAGATTTGACATCACAAAGCCTTTGACCTGCTCCTTGTCGCGCCATGTCACATTTCGTTGAAACATATAATGTAATTTATGGATGGCCCCCTAAGGGAAAAATCATTGATATTGATGATGGTCCAGTAACTAAAGAGAACAATGTAGACAGTATATAAAAGTTAGAATACTGTGTATATTAGTAAATAGTAAAATACATGGATAATAATTTCTACCTATGAACATTAACCAGATTTGAAATCAATTTCAATTTGAAAGGAAATTGTTTACAACAGGGTACAATATATGGCATAAATTTAAATATAAATGGTAATTTATCAATATCATTACATAAATTGATATCATCTGGACTGTCCAAATACATTGTGTGAACACTTTCTTTCCAGTCTAATTTGTTGATATAAATGCTTAATATCTGATACATTGTGTTTTGTTTATATGTGTAAATAATGTGCTTCAATTATTTAAAAATAATAATTTTTGTAATTCTCTTAAAAGTAGCAAATTATACATAATTTACCATAATCATATTATTCATAGTCTGTCATTATTACTAACGAGAATCATTCAAAAACATATCAAATATTTTTGGTTCTGAAATAGTAATTTTGTTTAATAAATTATATCTTTAAAAATCAAATTGAAATTGGATATGACCTAATTAATTAAATTCTTAAATTAAATTAAATATCTTTTACTAAAAGCAAATGTTTCCAACACTTATCACAAATAAACAACAAATATAGTGTACTCTATGAATAAAATACTTTGGTTTTTAAAAGCGGACTCAAATCATTTGGTCATTCGATCTATTACTCTTTTGCACAAGTTATGTCTTTTTCAAATATATATTTTTGCAAATATATATCTTTTTAATTATGCATCGAATGATTTAAATATTGTAACAACTAACATTAAGAATGCACGTCTCACATTCTTATTATTACAGGCAACAAGCTATTCAAATAATTTGGTTTTTAAGGTATGAGAAATGTTGCATTCAAAGGTACTGAGTGAACATTATTCTGCTGAGCAAAATTATTTATTTGATCTCTTTGCGTAAGTGTAACCTTTTCAACAATCTCTAGGACATACATATCAATTTCTTGTCAACTACTACTTTAGTGAGTGTAACATAGGTACCTAACATGATTTAATTTTCTCCATTCGTATTTTCAGACTCAGTTTTCGAGAAATTTTAATAAAGTTCTTGAGTGATCACTAAATGTGCTAGGCACTACTATGTGGAGCACATTCAGTGGTCAGATATTTTGTAATATCAACGGTTTCCACACAGATCATCTGCCACTACTAGAACCACTTGTCGATTGCTGTGTACACCTCTAGTAACTTTTTAGATTTTTTGCTTTTTTTAAACTAATATAATAAAAAATTTCTCTAACCATGATAGAAGACTGCCGAATTGGTTACTTTATTTCATACCCAAAAGATATAGAATACATTATGAACCCTAAAAACACGATTGTTGAAAATTTGGCACAGAAAATAGAATAGAAACCTTTATAGATAGTAGACTTTAAAGAAGTTCTGCAGACATTATATTTGAGAGTTACTCACATGATTCCTCTATAAGTTAGATAGAAATACTGTTGTGAACTGTATTCATAAAGAATATAAAGAAACAACAGAATAACTCCTTTAAATAAATAAGCGAATGCAACCCCATAGTTTCTTTCGTAATGCATGGGTGTAGTTGTTTACATTTTTTGCTCATTTTGATTGGTTGAAATGATCCACATTATGATATATATTGTTTGTTTACGTCCGACCTGACATGTTTACATGCCTGTTTTGATTAATTGATTTAGTCTACTTTACATTTTGGGAACATACTAGACCCCTCCTATAGAGGTGTGAATATTGAAATTCATGGGCGGTCTATTCAGTTTTCTTCGGATAATCAATGCAATCACAAGTTAAGTGTGATCAGTTAAATATGTGTTAGTGGTTCTATAAGCTTTTTTGTATCATGGGATTATTGAATGTACTGTAATATATCATAACATTTGCACTACTGTTCTAAATTGTTTATATTTTTTTATAATACAATGTCTCAATATGAAAGAGCTTTAGAAATATAAACACGGATAAGTTTTTTACGATATAGGCCTTAATTCAATTTTTATAAAAAAATTACTTGTATGAGTTTAGAACTATTTAAAAGACCAATATTTTCTATTCCATTGTTATTTAATAGATTTTATAAGAACTAGAAATATATTCTGACTTACCTCTAAGGTGTAATAAATATTTTCACGATCTCCAGAGACAGAAACAGATGCTCCGATTTGTGCCAATTTTCGAGCAATAATAAAAGAACTGGCATTTTTTGTAGAAAGCCCTGCTGCCGATCGTAACACATGTGAAATGCCCAATTCATTTGGTGGTTCATAGCGAGACCCGGCTCTTAAAAATAAAGAGAATTATAAATATGAAGTTTTAAAAATTTTTATACATCAAAGAGTATGTAAAGAGTAAGAAAAATTAAAATTTTTTATTCCAATATAGCTGTGGTGGCTTAATGGTTCAGGAATGGTTCTGGTCTTCAAACCAGAAAGTACTGGGTTCGATCTTGACTACTGGCAAATTGACCAATGAGTTTTTATATTAAGCCTATTTAAACCATATTTTCATTACACAGAGAACATATTAAGCTAATAGTCTTGGACATTGTCATCGCATTGGTGACAATGATTGTGAACAGTCCCCAACCCACACTAGACATAACATGGAAGACTTCATGTCCAAGCCGCTCAATATGAAATAAAAAGAGTGTCATAGAGTATGCCTCAATAGTGAAAAGATTAAAACCTGATATGATAGTCCAATATAGCTACCAATAATTTGACATTGTTCTTAAGTGCAGAGTTAAAAAATATAACTATAGTTAGGATCAATTTAATTTTTATAACCAATAGCTACTGAAATAAAAGGTAGAAAACCCATCTAAGATTTATTAAATTATTTTTTTTATTTCAGGGTTTTTCAGCTGTGAATCAATCATATTCATATACCTATTTGTAGCACGTCTATCGTTTCATAAATCACAAGTGAATATCCTGCCTAATCATAAATTATCTACTCATAATTCCCCCTTCCGTCCCTCAACCTCATGCCACCTTTAAGTAAAAATTTAAATTCCAATATTAGTTTACAATTACAACAAACACTTTTCATGAAAATTACAATGGAGTATTATTTGGATACATGATTTGGAGGTTTTTTCTTTTTTCAAAATAGTATGCTTGTTCTAAAAATGTCTCAGGGTGGTTATAGAAAAAGGAATTTATCTGTTTGGACTACATAAGCAAATAAGGCTCGAGCAGTCTTGATCGCTCCTTCTTTATTTGAATGTAAACATTTTTGGATAGCTTTAGAAACTTATTTCTTTCTTTCAAGTAAATAAGATAATTGCAAATAAATTACTATTATTGTAAGCAATAAAACACAGTTTTTACCAAATCACTATATGATCATTGTACTCTATGCACACTCGTCTACTATGGACAAGATCTATAAATCTATTGGTGGTGGATAGTTTTTTTTCTTTTTATGAGACGATATATATAGTTTTTATGTAATTAACTTTATTACATTAATTTATATAATTTATAAAATATATAATTAATAACTATATTAATTTATATAATTAATAAAATATTAATTACATTAACATGTTAATTCTTACTATATCAATATGAGGTAAAATTTATAATATAAACTTCCTATGATAACATTTTACATCTTTATCCAAAAATGCAATACTATTACAATTTAACTTTAATGAATTAAATAATTAAGTAATAAGTAATTCACATGTTATATTCATGAAATTAAACAGAACCAATCTTAGATTACTCATAGAATATCGTCAATTTTAGTATACCAAAAATCTAACTACTGAGCTACTAATTCAAATTTGAGAATGTGTACTTCTGCTATCAACTCTATAAAGTCATTACATGTAATTTATATTACTAGTCTATAAAGATATAATAATAAAAATAAAAGTTTATGCAAATATATGTTGTTGATTTTCCTTTTTTTTTTAATTTATGTCAATTGAATTAAACTTTCAACTACAATACAAGAATTTACACTTACTTAAAAGCAACAGTCACACGAGAAGTTGGGCTTAAATAATCGACCGCTGTTGCTACCGACTTATTAAGGAGTTTTACCGATGAAAGGCAAATATCTCTTGTGCAAGCTGGAGCAGCAGCCGCAGACTGCGATGATCGTCCTCGAGTCTTAAACCCAAAAAAATCACTAGTTATTTGGAGACTTCTGAACTAAGCGCAAAATGTTTTACATAACAGTCTAACTTTGACAGATCAAATTAACAGAATTAAATATACAGATAATTAAAAAAAAAACCCGAAAAAGAATTATATTACCGACACATAACGAATTAATGGTGTTCGAAAAGCATTCGAGGCCATTTCTAAAAATTTATTAG